>JAIUZE010045515.1:0-23250 GCA_022085475.1 Heliosperma pusillum | reverse complement strand
TAAAAGTAAAGACGACTCAAAAGTCACGAAAAGTCAAACACGATCAAAAGTCACAAAAGTCAAAGACGACTTCAAAAGTACACGAAAAGTCAAACTCGCCTTAAGACGGGATTCTCATGGAATCTCGTGGAAATTCCAAATACGAACTCGGAAATTCTAAATTCGACTCGGAACATAAAATTCTAAATTAAAACTTAAATTTGCTGAAAGGTATCCGTAAAATATTTTCACTAGAAAAATAGGGTACATTTCCGGGTGTTACATAAGGCACATTCATTGACTACCTCCATCCTCAAGAGAAGCACCGATACTGACATATCGATGAGCTCAGCCAAGCGCCCCCGTCACATGACGCCTGATAACCGCACTCCTGAAGGTCTATCCTTTACAGTTAAGCCCCCTGTTAGTGGGGGCCGGTCATCTATCAGTAGTCGTCCTCGTGGTAGGGGGGATGGATTAGGATGCTCAATCTACTGCGGGGAGCCTGAGGAAAAGGCTCTTGTTGTTTCAAAGACACTACGAAAGAACCAGATATTGATAAGGGATGTACAACTTTTGAGGAAAAATGTGGCTGATTATTGCTTCTTATACGACTACACCTTCGAAAATACGTGAGTTCTATTTAATTTTTTATTCATTGCGTTTTCGAAGATGACTTGAATGTTAGTTGATTATTTTGAATGTTGGCGACACAGAGAAGCACTAGTGTATTACAACCGCCATGCAAAGCTTAACATGGATCAGATTTTGTCCATGCTACCAGATAGGCTAATGTACTCCGATGTGATCGAGTGCTGGTCGATGTTGCTAAAACGGTTAGAGTCGGATGATAGCGATTTTGCAAGAATGGCTTTCTTTGGCATAAGTCATATGGTAATAATATCTAGTTCTTGAATTATTATATTAGACTTATATGCTTAACTTCAATGGTAGTCAACTGTGTGTTCTATGTGTTACTTCAGCACTGTTTTTTGTGACTTGATGGAAAACTGTGACTTATACGTGTAACTTCAACACTAATTTTTGAAACTTTAATTAAGGTTTTGGTAAAGTTTAATGACATTATGTGAAACTTCAACTAACTGAATAACACTTTTTTTCTCTATTGTAACTATACAGGACGCGCTCAATAGGATGATTGTTACCTTTGATCAGCCCACTCAGAAAGACGAGGACATAGACGAGGTTTACCGATTATGGGATCTCTTCATCAAGGATTGTGAGGACTCATTCAACCTGAATGGAGATTTAATATTCGTACCATTTAACATCGACGGCCATTTTGCCTGCACATGTATCAACTACAGGTCAAAAACAGTTGATCTCCTTGACCATCAATATCACTCTGATTCGAATCAGTCTATCATATGCAAAGCTTCTTGTGTAATTGTAAGTTTCTGGACAATACACGAAATTTTAATGTTGTGAATATCTGATTGTTTAATTTATTTATGAGTCTTCACTTTTATATAGGCTGGTCCCATGTCCGATTTCTTTGAATCAGGAGGTGTTGTCAGAGGAAACTCTATTGTGGACTTCACTCATTATCAGATAGTTTTTTCCTGGCAGAATCCCGCCCATGATCTCTGTGAATCTGGGATATTAACAATGATGCATATGTTAATGTACGAGGGTGAGCCTTTCCAGCACAAGGATCTTGAGCAGAAGGTCAACCGGCGTTATTTGGTAATTCAGTTGGCGGCGACCCTTGTACTTGCTGATCTGAACCTCAGAAGAGATCCTGTTATGGCTAAGGTTGGTGCTTTTGTGGCGGACAAAGACAACATATGGAAGAAAGTTCAAATTAGGCGCAAGATGGACATATATTTGGTAAAAAAATAGTGTAATGAAGCAATATAAACCTGTAATATGTATTTTTCAGACGAAACAATGTTCCTATGTATTTTAACATATAACTTTGGAAGCTCTATGGGAAAAAACAATATTTTAAGTATATTTTTGGAATAGCAATGACTGTTTCCTTAAAGAGTTGGATATTTTTATACTCTTCTGTGTAACTCAACGCAATATTTGTGAAACTCCAGGACTATTCAAAGAAACTTCAAGGCAATTTTTCTAACTTCAAGGCAATTTTTGTAACTACAAATATGAGTGTAACTTCAATGTTATTATATTCAACTTCAAAGTCATTCAAAAACTTCAAGGCCATTTACTGAAACTCTAAGGCCATTTACTGAAACTTCAATGTTATTATATTTTAAGGCCATTTACTGAAAGTTTAAGGCTTTATAAATGAAACTACAAAACCGTTCAATGAAACTCCAATACACATAAATAAAAGTTCAAGGCCATTCAATGGTTCTTCAAGGTCAGTCAGCCCAAAAACAAATAACTTCAAGTCACGTACAACGATTCCATACAAAATACTTTGCCAAGTAAAACATTACTTAAGGCCTCGTCTGCATTACCACTTGGCGCAAAATAATTACTTAAACTGTCACTTCATTACACATTGTGTTCCTCCTCAGCATCTCCTTCTTCATCCCCGCCTTCTTCTTCCTCTTCTTCTTGTTCCTCTTCTGATTCTTCTTCTTCTGATTCGTGTTCTCCTGATCCTTCCCCTTTTTCATAGTCCTCTGATGATGGGGATGGTGGGTGATCTGCAAAAGGGTTCGGGCAGTTTCTCTTGTCGTGGTTGGACATTCGCTTACAATTATTACATAAGCGTTTGGGCTTTTTTTGCTAAGGCAACAACCTTTGCCTTGCTCGGCAACATCCTTTTACCACTACCTTTGTTTTTGCACTGTTTTGGTGGAAGAATCGTGATCTTTTCACTTACTGTACAACCAAGTATTGTCTCAATTTCTTGTTGTTTATTCTTGGGCCCCCATTCTGGTAATAGTTTCTCCTTAAATTCTTGAACTAATGTGCACAAGCTCTCAACCTAAGCCTTACCCCTTCCCCTAAGTAACCCAACGGTCTCGTGAACTTCTGACCACAATTTTGCCAGCTCAAGTAGTTCACCATCAATGACATCAACGTCTTCTGTTATTGAACCACCACCTTCTAACATACTAAAGCGCAGTGCATCTTTAGTCCATCTTTTAGCAACATAAATGATGGGAACCGTTTTGAGTCCATTTGATGTATAAATCCATATGAGATGGCGGCACAATAATCCTTTTGTTTCAAACATTTTACAGCTGCATCTTCCCTCAAGTGTACCTAGCACATTGTTAAATTTGTCAACACTTTAAATTTCAAATACTGTAAGACCAACGACATTCTGTGTCACTTCAATTAACAAATACTGTAATTTCAGGACCATTATATGTAACTACAGTGACTAATTGTGTTACTTCTACTTCATTGTGTTACTTTAATACCATTGTTACTTCAATTAACAAATACTGTAACTTCAAATACTGTAACTTCAAATACAGTGACTAATTTTCAAATACTGTAAGACCAACGACATTTTGTGTCACTTCAATTAACAAATACTGTAACTTCAGGACCATTATATGTTACTTCACTGACTAATTGGGTAACTTCAATGTAAGTAGGGTAACTTTAATGGGAAACTTCAACTTCATTCTGGGTAACTTCAAGATAAATATTGTGGAACTTCAAGATCTAATTGTTGAATACGTTTTTTTTTTTTTTTCATATTGTCTGTAACTCCAATGTGATTAGTGTGTAACTTCAATAACACATGATGACTTCAAGATAAACATTTGCTAATTGTGTTACTTCAATATCTAATTGTGTTACTTCAATATCTAATTGTGTTACTTCAATACCGTTATTATGTTACTTCAGCGACTAATTAGGTAACTTCAATGTAAGTAGGGTAACTTTAATGGGCAACTTCAATATCTAATTGTGTTACTTCAATATCTAATTGTGTTACTTCAATATCTAATTGTGTTACTTCAATACCGTTATTATGTTACTTCAATACCGCTATTATGTTACTTCAGTGACTAATTGGGTAACTTCAATGTAAGTAGGGTAACTTTAATGGGCAACTTCAACTTCATTGTGTAACTTCAATTGTATTATTATGTTACTTCAGTGAATAATTGGGCAACTTCAATGTAAGTAGGGTAACTTTAATGGGAAACTTCAACTTCATTCTGGGTAACTTTAAGATAAATATTGTGGAACTTCAAGATCTAATTGTTGAATACGTATTTTTTCATATTGTCTATAACTCCAATGTGATTATTGTGTAACTTCAATAACACATTGAATAACTTTATTTATTAAAGTATAACAGCAACTTCAATATTCATGGTGTGTAACTTCAAGAGCATTATTGGTAACTCCAAGTATGTGGTGTCACTTCAGTTGTTGTCAGACTAACTTTAATGAATTTAGAGTGTTACTTCAAGTATATGTGGAGTTACAACATCAGGACCAATATAGGATTCTGTGAATATTCCAAACTATTTAGTGTAACTGCAATTTTTATAAAGGATTCTAATATTCTAGGTTATTTGGTGTAACTCCAGACAAATTATGTAAATTTAAATAAATGTTAAACATTGACAAGTTACCTGGGTTGTATTCAACTTCAAAATCCTTTCCAATGAATGTATCAGTTACTGTAGTCACCTCAAGTTCACCTCTTTTGGCGTACCCCCCGGTTTTACATGTATCGAAAGAGTATTTGACCTCTTCCCTAAACTCATTGAAAATCGCGTGTGTGTAGATTTTCGCTCCGTGTTTTTCTATAGCAAGATGAGTTTCTGTTTAGGGTGACGATTGCCGGTTATCGTTGTCTAACTTCTTTTGTTGGTGTCTTTGATGGTCCATAGCGCTAACAAAACGCATCCAAAACTCTACCAAAGTACCTGATTTGTGCTCAAATCTTTTAAAAAAGATATTTTCACTCTCCGATCTCTGCGTTGTTCTCATAACGCCTGCCATTTTCAAATCCCTGCAATGCGCCATCACCCACTGTTTCCTTATAGCGTACGTGTCTGAAAACCAATCTATGTACCAATCTCATGTTCTGCCTGTGGGAAAATATCCGTATACTTCCCTTTAAATCATTCAGGATTATAATGAAATTATGATTATATGATAAATAGTCATAAACGAAAATGCATAAAAAGCGAGAGATTAGAAATAACCTTTAGTCCTTGCTTTAATGGCCTAAGAACAAATATCAAAATTTGATATCTCCTAATCTTTGCACCCAAGATTGATCATGATATGCCTTAGGTTTTGCTAGAAAAAGATAGAAAAGAATACTGTTTCTTTTCTTTTTGTGAGATGTAAAAGATGGAGGCACAAGAGAGAATGAATTAGGGTTAGAAGGAAAAATAAATCTTTTCTCTTCTTATTCCTTTCTCACGGCACCAATTAGCCATTATGGGGAGATATTTTTCTCCTCAAAATAACTACCCATTGACCGAAAAATAGAGTGTATCTGGACACTTTTGTTTCGGTTATTATAGCTTCCAATATAATGTGATATATTATAATCGTCATATGTCATGGACCGACATCACTATAATACATCATTAGTTATAAATATCCGTATATTTATAATTTGCCAATTAATTATAACGGTTTATGTTTAATTAGCTTACATTATATACAACAATTAAATATAACATTTTATATTCAATTTACGAATTACAGTTAATTCGTCTCAGCTAACTTTATTTAATCGTTATTAAATAATCTGTCATCATCACATTGACTAACCTTTTAGTCAAAAACATCGACTAACCTTTTAGTCATTTAATAAGGCATCAATATGATTATTTTCTCAAATAATCACATCTCTCAAACACATCCTTTAGGTGTGACTTTTAGGGACCAGTTGATCACCGCCATCTGTATGACAATAACGTCAAACTTATCTAGCAAGCCAACCGTTATTGATAAACGTTAATCAACTGATTATTAATACAAAGTATACCCTGTGAACCTATAGAGATTTATTTATGTTATTGCACTAACTGTGGAGGACACTAGCTCCAACAATCTCCCACTTTTCCGTACAAGTGTATGTGCGATAAGCGATTCTCATATCCATAATAAATTTCTCCTACTCAATGTAAACCAATTTGCAAAGTCCGTATTCACAAAGGTCGTAGTTTACAAGTGATCAGTATCAAGAGTGGTTTCCCCGACTAGAGAGTAACTTAACTGATAAACGAATCTTTATTCGAGCATGGCCATGCATTTCAGTTACACTCCTCGAGTGGCCCTGAGAAATAACATCACCTGATAAAGGTTGGATAATTTCTTCAACTCGAATCTTGCAGATACAAGCGCAGTATGAAATGACCCAGTAAAAATCTACTTAGCCTCCTGTTACGGTCGACCATGAGAAAGAAACCAAAGTCACCCAAAAACTGCCTTAATCTCAAGAGACAGTCGATAGTCAAAAGAATCGACTCTAGGAACACTATGGACGTCCTATCCACGACCTGGCACTTAATGTTCTGAAACATTTAGGACTCCATAACGTTGTCACAAAATTGTCCTGCGAGGTATCATTATAACTCGCATATGTGATCGATCAGTCAACTGTTTGACTTATGGCTTGTTGAACCCACCATCAATTGACTTCACAGAATAATTGCCAGAGTTATCAGCTCATGTAGGCGATTACGGACCAAAACAAATATAATATAATTCAGTTCACTTTGTGGTGTTCAATGTTGTCAGTACAACCCACATGAAAAACAAATTATAAAATAATACGATGATTTTATTAATAGTTTTATGAAAAAGATACAGGTATCTAATCTATATAAAACAACTAATACAACTCAGAAACACGTTTGATTCCCATGGAAATAACGTGCCCTGCATGCTTATCATATCTCAATGGTTTAGTGAGAGGATATGCGACGTTATCATCCGTAACAATCTTGTCTATCACTATCTTCCTTTGCTCCACGTAATCTCGGATCATGTGAGCCTTCCGTTGTACATGCCTAGACTTGTTGCTGGACTTAGGCTCCTTAGCTTGGGAGATGGCACCACTATTATCACAATAGATGGTAATCGGGTCATCCGAACTAGGAACTACAGTTAGTTCCTGTAAGAACTGACGCATCCATATAGCTTCCTTCGCAGCCTCTGAAGCAGCATAGTACTCGGACTCAGTCGTAGAATCTGCTATAACACTATGTTTGGAGCTTTTCCAGCTGACCGCAGCGCCATTAAGAGTAAAAACGAATCCAGACTGAGTTTTTGAGTCATCTCGATCCGTTTGGAAGATAGCATCTGCGTAACCGATTGCGCATAGCTCAGTGTCACCTCCATAAGTCAATACCCAATCCTTAGTCCTCCGTAGGTACTTAAGGATATTCTTAACAGCCATCCAGTGTGTTTCACCTGGATTGCCTTGGTACCGACTCGTCATACACAATGCATATGCCACGTCTGGACGTGTGCATATCATGGCATACATGATCGATCCTATAGCTGATGCATAAGGAACTCGACTCATGCGCTCGACCGATTCTGATGTCTTTGGTGCCTGAGCTTTACTCAACTGCATCCCATAAATCATTGGAAGGTTCCCCTTCTTGGAGTTGGTCATGCTGAACCTCTCAAGAATCTTATCTATATAAGACTCCTGACTGAGGGATAACATCCTGGAGTGTAAACTACTAAGGTTTACAAGTTTAATGAATGCTTGATTAGGCTTACTCAAACTGAGACAATTTCAAACAGAAATGGATGTTGTTTTAGAGAGGGTGAATTGTTTCAACTGAAAACTCAAGGATTTGACTTAGAGAAACTCCCCTACAGCAAGGCACAAGAGAAGGAACTCAAAGACTAGTTTTGGGACAGGTTTAAAGTGTTACAGCAAATCACAAACACCCTAGACTAGACTCAAACAGCATGAAAGCTAATCACAACAAGGCACAGATTATACTTGACTCACAAAGCAAGACACTGATCAGACACCTTGAAGATGTATCAGGCTTGACTCAAACTACAGCTCTTAGCACAAGTTTGAAAGATTTGAGGGATTTCTCAAAGTTAATTCATTCATAAAAGTCTGCTTCAAACAACATACAAAGACCTCCTAATATAGGGAGGCTGATATCTTGTGAACCATTGGATGTACAGATCATCCAAGGGCCAGCTTAGGATCTAAACTACTACAACAGACACTAATTAAGAGCCTCACAATAGAACGAGCTCAACACCTATAAAGTACAGACACAAGACACAAAAACAGACTGAACAAAAAGCAATAAAGCAGTTTTTGGAGTTTTCCTCGAATGGAAATCTGTTGCTCTGGTTGTCTTGCTGCCTTGCCTGGATGTCTTGTTGCTCCTTGGGACTCTCTACTCTTATTAGGACTTAGATAAACCTGGCTTTGATGAGGACAAGTTGACTTAAACAAAAGGAAAGCCACAATCTAAACTTGTACTTTCTCTGCTTTAATGTTCATTGGACTCTAACTTGGGCTGCTTGTTACTTAAGTTTTTGCTAGACTTCAAAAGGGATTATCCTAGACAAACTTGTTGATTAGGGGGTTGGCTTGATGGTAGGCCATGGTGGGGGTGGCTGGGATGCTTTGGTGTACCTCCTTGGTGCTGGGTTTGCTGACTGGTCTGCCTGGTTCTGACTGACATTGTTTCTGTCTTGTGTGGGTAATTTGGACTGAGTTGGAACTTGGCATGGCTTGATGAGCCCTGGACTATCTTCCTCAATGACTTGGCTTGGCCTGGCTTGATTTTGGCTAGTCATGGCTTGTTGTTTGGACCTTGTGACTCGAGCTTCCATCTGAGGGAGTCTTGGGGTCATGCTTGTGGCTTGATCATCAAGGCCCCTTGGGTGAGCTCTTGCTGCAGCCTCCCCAGGTTGAAAAGGGCTTGACCTCAAGCCTATGTCTTCCTCTCCCTCAGAGTCTTCATAGAAGGGACTAAGATCTCCAATATTGAATGTCCCATGAACTGCATTGTCTCCTGGTAGATCAATTCTGTAGGCATTAGGGCCTATCTTCTCTATGACTTGAAAAGGACCATCTGCTCTTGGCTCCAGCTTGTTCTTTCTTTTGGAAGGGAACCTTTCTTTCCTTAAGTTGATCCATACTAAATCTCCTGGGGCAAAATCTTTCTTGACCTTAGGAACCTTGGCATTCTTTTTGTATAGATCATTAGTTTTCTCAATTTGTTTTCTGACTGATTCATGGAGTTTCAGCATTTGTTCCACCCTCTTCTTGGCATCATAGTGGATCTCTGACCTGCACACATTAGACAAATTCAAAGGCATTAAGGGGTTAGTACCATAGACCACTTCAAAGGGGGAGTGGTCTGTGGCTGCTGATGGAGCTCTATTGAAAGAGAACTCTGCTTGAGCCAGCTTTAAATCCCAGTCTTTGAGAGATTTACTTACTATACACCTCAAGATCCTTCCTAAGGTCTTGTTAGTCACCTCAGTTTGTCCATCTGTTTAAGGATGATGGGAGGTGCTGAACAATAACCTTGTGTTAAGCAACTTCCACAATGTTCTCCAGAAATGGCTCATAAACTTTGTGTCTCTGTCAGATACAATGGTCCTTGGAACTCCATGTAACCTCACCACCTCATCTAGATACAGCTCTGCCACACTCACAGCATCTTCAGTCTTCTTACAGGCAATGAAATGTGCCATCTTGCAAAGCATTCTCAGTCCAAGTGAACTCTCCCTTCTTCATACATTCAGTGAGGGGTGCTGCAATGGTGCTGAAATTCTTAATGAATCTTCTGTAGAAGGATGCTAAGCCATGAAACCCTCTTACTTCTGTGATATTCCTAGGAACAGGCCAAGACTGAACAACAATGATTTTGTCTTGATCCACTGAAATGCCTATACCAAACACCACATATCCTAGAAACTTAACTTCCTCAGTCATAAAGGTGCATTTCTCAAGTTTCCCAAAGAGCTTACTCACCTTGAGAATTTCAAACACAGTCTCAAGATGTCTCAAATGATCATCCTTGCTGTTGCTGTAGATGAGAATATCATCAAAGTATACCAGCACAAATCTCCCTAGGCAAGGCCTAAGCACCTCTGTCATTAATCTCATGAATGTACTTGGGGCATTGGACAGGCCAAAGGGCATGACAAGCCACTCATAAAGGCCATGCTTTGTTTTGAAGGTTGTCTTCTGTGGGAAAATATCCGTATATTTCTCCTCTAAATTTTAGGATTATAACAAAATTATAAGATACGAAATAACGAGTCATATATGAAAATAGCGATATGAATAAGAGATAAAAAACAACCTTTGGTCCTTGCGAATTGGCTTAAGAACAATATCAAAAGTGTGATATCTTCTACTAGTTGCACCCAAAATGCTACTTGATATGCCTTAATCGTGCTAGAACGATTATACAAAATTACCGCTAATTTTATGTGAGGTTTGATGATAGATCTAGAGAGAAAAATTGAGAGAAAAAAAAACCTTTGTGAGTTTTTGTTTGTGCCGTCACCTGCCACACCAAAACCCTAGGTCTTCTTTTTTTTTTTCCTTTTTTTATTCTCACCTAATCAAATAGCTAGGTTTTCCTAAAATAAAATTGCAATTCGGATCCTTTCCAAACCGATTTGGACCGAGTAGATATATCCATTTATTGCTTCATTTTTCGGTCATACCTAGTAAATAACATCCATTGTATTATTATAATTATCGTCACTAATATCGTCATCTTATTAATAAGTCCACTCAACCTTTTGCAGTCGATTTATTAATACATGTCAGACAATATTTACAATAATTATTACGAGTAATACATTTGCTTAATTAAATATAACGGTTTATATTTAATCAAGAAATAACTGATTAGTTCGTTTAAGCTAACATAAATTACATTAATTAAATATAACAGTTTATATTCAATTTACGAATTAACAGTTTAATCCGTCTATCATCATCATTTTTGACGAACATTTTAGTCAAAAACATCGACTAACCTTTTAGTCGTATAAGGCATCAATATGACTATATTATTCATATAATCACATCTCTCAGACACATCCTATAGGTGTGACTTATAGGGACCAGTTGATCACCGCCATAATAAATTGACAATAACGTCAAACTTCTAGCGAGCCAACCGTTATTGATAAACGTTAATCAACTGATTATTATACAAAGTATACCCTGTGAACCTACAGAGATTTATTTATGTTATTGCACTAATTGTGGAGGACACTGGCTCCAACAATCTCCCACTTGTCCGTACAAGTGTATGTGCGATAACCGATTCTCATATCCATAATAAATTTCTCCCACTCAATGTAAACCAATTTGCAAAGTCCGTATTCACAAAGGTCGTAGTTTACAAGTGATCAGTATCAAGAGTAGTTTCCTCGACTAGAGAGTAACTTAACTGATAAACGAATCTTTATTCGAGCATGGCCATGCATTTAAGTTACAACTCCTCGAGTGGCCCTGAGAAATAACATCACCTGATAAAGGTTGGATAATTTCTTCAACTCGAATCTTGCAGATACAAGCGCAGTATGAAATGACCCAGTAAAAATCTACTTAGCCTCTTGTTACGGCCGACCATGAGAAAGAAACCAAAGTCACCCAAAAACTGCCTTAATCTCAAGAGACAGTCGATAGTCAAAAGAATCGACTCTAGGAACACTATTGACGTCCTATCCACGACTTGGCACCTAATGTTCTGAAACATTTAGGACTCCATAACGTTGTCACAAAATTGTCCTGCGAGGTATCATTATAACTCGCATATGTGATCGATCAGTCAACTGTTTGACTTATGGCTCGTTGAACCCACCATCAATCGACTTCACAGAATAATAGCTAGAGTTATCACCTCATGTAGGCGATTACGGACCAAAACAAATATAATTTAATTCAGTTCACTTTGTGGTGTTCAATGTTGTCAGTACAACCCACATGAAAAAAAAAATATAAAACAATACGATGATTTCATAGATAGTTTTATGAAAAAGATACAGGTGTCTAATCCATATAAAACAACTACTACAACTCAGGAACACGTTTGATTCCCATGGAAATAACGTGCCCTTCATGCTTATCATATCTCAATGGTTTAGTGAGAGGATCTGCGACGTTATCATCCGTAGCAATCTTGTCTATCACTATCTCCCTTTGCTCCACGTAATCTCGGATCCTGTGAGCCTTCCGTTGTACATGCCTAGACTTGTTGCTGGACTTAGGCTCCTTAGCCTGGAAGATGGCACCACTATTATCAAAATAGATGGTGATCGGGTCATCCGAACTAGGAACTACGGTTAGTCCCTGTAAGAACTGACGCATCCATATAGCTTCCTTCGCAGCCTCTGAAGCAGCATAGTACTCGGACTCAGTCGTAGAATCTGCTATAACATTTTGTTGAGCTGTTCCAGCTGACCGCTAGCGCCATTAAGGTAAAAACGAATTCCCAAGAAATCATATGCTGTCTTTGGTGCCTGAGCTTTACTCAACTGCATCCCAGAAATCATTGGAAGGTTCCCCTGCTTGGAGTTGGTCATGCTGAACCTCTCAAGAATCTTATCTATATAAGACTCCTGACTGAGGGATAACATCCGTCGTGATCTATCTCTGTAGATACGGATCCCCAAAATTCTTTGTGCCTCGCCTAGATCTTTCATCTGGAAATGGTTCTTTAATCAAACTTTTACCGAAGTTAAGAGAGATATGTCATTCCCAATCAAGAGTATGTCATCGACATACAATATTAGGAAGACAATCTTGCTCCCACTCGACTTGATATATAAGCATGGTTCCTCGACCGATCGAGTAAATCTATTCTCTTTTATCACCTGGTCGAAACGATGATTCCAACTCCGAGAAGCCTGCTTAAGTCCATAGATGGAACGCTTAAGCTTGCATATCTTCTTAGGATTTTTAGGATCAATGAAACCTTCGGGTTGTACCATGTACAACGCCTCCTCCAAATAACCATTTAAAAAGGCGGTTTTCACGTCCATCTGCCAAATTTCATAGTCATGAAAAGCGGCAATCGCTAAGATTATCCGAATGGAACGCAGCATGACTACGGGTGCAAAAATTTCATCATAATGCAATCCGGGCACTTGAGTGAAACCTTTTGCCACTAGTCGTGCCTTATAGGTGTCTGGTTGTCCCCCTACGGAATGCTTTATCTTGTAAAGCCATTTGCACTGAAGAGGCCGAACCTTATCAGGCAAATCAACCAGATCCCATACGTCATTCTCATACATAGAGGCCATCTCGGATTGCATGGCCTCAAGCCATAGCTTTGAGTCGGAACAGGTCATGGCTCCTTTATAGGTAGCGGGTTCGTTACTCTCTAGGAGCAAAAAACGCATCTCTCTCTTCTCTCGACCATACCAATCGTAATCTGTCGGGGAATAGAGTGTCTACCCGACCTCCTAGGTTCCAAAGGAATATTAACCGCAATCGATGATGAAGGAATAGTTTCCTCTATTGGTTGCTCTATTTTTGGTTCTTGAATCTCCGACAGATCGAGGGTTCCATTACTTGTCCTATTCTCGAGAAACTCTTTCTCTAAGAACGTCGCACTAGCCGCAACAAAAACTCGATGTTCGGTAGGCGAGTAAAAATAATGACCAAACATCCCTTTTGGATAACCAATAAAGTATGTCTTGACCGATCGTGGGCCGAGCTTATCGTCAGGTCTCCACTTGACATAAGACTCGCAGCCCCAAACCCGAATAAAGGACAAGTTAGGGACCGTTCCCTTCCATAATTCATATGGAGTCTTGTCTACAGCTTTAGACGGACTTCGGTTAAGTATTAAAGCAGCTGACAAAAGAGCATAACCCTACAATAAATCAGGTACAACCGTGTGACTCATCATGGATCGAACCATATCAAGTAATGTTCGATTTCTCCGTTCGGACACACCATTCAATTGTGGTGTTCCAGGTGGAGTTAACTGTAGTACTACACCACAGTCTTTGAGGTGTTGATCAAACTCATTCGAAAGATATTCACCACCACGATCTGAACGTAGTGCTTTAATCTTTCTATCCAGTTGGTTTTCAACCTTATTCTGGAATTCCTTGAACTTGTCAAAGGACTCACTTTTATGCTTCATTAAGTAGACATATCCATATCTACTCAATCGTCCGTGAAAGTGATAAAATATCTATAGCCATCTCTAGCGTTGATTGACATAGGTCCACACACATCAGTATGTATGAGTCCTAATAGGTCAGCAGCGCGCATTCCAACACCTTTGAAGGAAATTCGAGTCATTTTGCCTATGAGACATGATTCACACGTGCCAAAAGATTCATAGTCAAATGGGGAGATAGTCCCATTGTAAATGAGCTTCTTCACGCGTTTTTCATTTATGTGTCCCATACGGCAATGTCATAAATAGGTTTGATCTTTGTCACCAACCTTTGCTTTCTTACTACTCACATGCATTATATCTGTGGTTTGATCTAAAACATAAATCCCATTCATGGAAACTGCTTTACCATAAATCATTTCGTTTAAAGAGAAAATACAGCTATTATCCTTTATTACAAACGAAAACCGTCCTTATCAAGTACGGAAACTGAAATAATGTTTTTAGATAAACTGGGTACATAGTAACAGTTATTCAGAAATAACTCAAATCCACTCGGGAGTTGGATTACATATGTTCCCACTGAAACGGCAGCTACTCTTGCTCCATTCCCCACTCGCAGGTCCACATCACTCCTTGCGAGAGTTGTGATGTTTCTTAGGCCCTGCAAATGATTACACAGATGAGAACAACAACCAGTATCTAATACCCAAGTTCCGAAACTTGCATGGTTAATCTCAATCATATGAATAAAAGAAGAAGACATACCAACAGGAGAGACGCGGCCTGCTTTTATGTCCTCACGGTACACGGGGCAGTTCCTCCTCCAATGCCGAAGCTTGTGGCAATGGTGGCACTCCACGTTACCTTCATCGCTCTTTGTCTTGCCTTGTGAGCTACCGCTAGTCTCACCAGGCCCACTCTTGCCTTGCCCTAGCTTTTTCAATTTCGGTTCCCTAAAGCTAGGTTGGCCTTAGTGACGAGCTTATTTTCGGGGTCGTTAATTCCGGAAACTAGCTATGCCAAATAACAATTTATAAAACCAAATCTAGACTCAAACTATCCTAAGTAAAAGGGTAGTAAGGGTAAGACAAGGATCGAACCCAAGAGAAGGCGGTGAATGCTAATAATCTAATCTAGACTCTTGCTAAAAACCGATTAAACAAATTAATAAATCTAACCACAAATTAAACACTAATTGAAACAAAAACTAGAATTACTTACAAACTATGATATTCACAATGGTAAACATGTAGATAACAAATAGGGAGAAAGTTTTTCATGAGAAAAGATTATCAATCCTAGAATTACCAAAAGCAACTAAATAATCAAGGATTCAAATAAGGAAAAACTACTTAGTGCAATTATCCCAAGTTCCCCCATAATTAACAAAGTAAAGATCCCTCCTTTCCTCCCTTCTCTATTTATCTATTGCAAACTTCAAAGAATTAGCCACCATGAATTAAACCATCCATAAATGACCCAATACAACTAAACCCATACTTATTAAACCATAAGCATAAATAAAGATGCAAGCTTTAAGCACAAAACCAAAGAAGCATGCTAGATTCATGAACTAAAACATTAAACCATGTTCTAAATACATGAAAACCCAAATTTCACTCAAAAGATTCTAACTTTTAAACCAAAGTTACAATCTTTCAAGTTGCATCAACAAATATCAAGACAAATCAACCAAATTCATCAAGACAATGCAAATTAATCAAACAAATAATTACTAAGATGGTTGGTCTTAACAACAATTCATTCAACAAAGAAAATCAACAAAGGAAGATGGAATTAAATAAAGAAGGAAGGATTAGAAAGTCTTACAATGCTAAAAGGGAAGAACTTGTTCAAATTACACTAAGCAAAAGGAGATTAGCTACCCATAGTCTTCATAATACAACCAATTTCTAAGAAAAAACCTATTACAAAAGCCAAACTTGAAGAACAAAAGGAGAGAAATGCTAAGGAAAATATGATGTTGTATGGTGAATGCTTCATGCCCTTGCCTCTCTTCAGAAATCTTCTTTTATACCCTTGGTCCGCAAACCTAGGGGCCTTGAAAGATGGGCTTCCAAAAGACAAGACGAGAAAAGGAAGAAAACCCGTGCTGAGAGATGACGCAGGCTGTCCTACGACGCAGGCTGCGTCGTGATGACGCAGGCTGCGTCCTACGACGCAGGCTGCGTCGAGCACTGCCAGATTTTTGCCTTGATTTTCTTCTTGACTTTCGTTGACCCCATGATTATTTGACCCCGCCTTGACTTTCATTGACCCATTTGGCTTGGTCTTCAAACCTTGATGATTCCTTGCTAGCCCACTTCAAGTTCCGGGTTTTTGGGTCTCGGGTTTTCGGGTTTGACTTTTATTGACTTTCGGGATTTGACTCTTAAATTTGACTTAAAATACTAAATACTAACACTATTACAAAAACTAAAATTAACATAAAACAAAGCTAATGACCCGTAAAAAGTAGAACGAAAGACTCTAAAAGTTACTACTAGACACGACATTATTTGACGTTGTCAAACACCCCCACACTTGGACTTTTACTCGTCCCGAGTAAAACTCGAGATTAGCATGAACGACACGAGCCCAACAAAGTGTGTGTGAAGGCATTGACCTCTCTTCCCTCACTACAACCTTCTTATACTCCCTCTTAAACAATCCACCTATGACAAAAACAAAACAAAAAGACTCAATTCTTGTGACACTCTTCTCTCACTCCCCCTCCTTATATCATCCCTCAAGACTAAAGACACGACATGCCACCTACTCCGACTCAAATCAACTCCTCCCTACTTATAGCTCCCAAAAAAAAATAGTATGACCATCTTTGCCTTATCCCAAGGCATAGCGAGATGGTCTTTCTCAACAATCTTCACACAAATCCCCTCCTTATATCACCCCCTTATTACTCCACTAATGCAAATCATGGTTACTTGGTTGGCCCCAAACTTCACAATTTGCACAACCAAGCGACCACCAACATAAATCCACCAATTTGGAACAAAGTTTTGTGACTCAAAAATAAAAATAAAAGGGTCCTAAACTAGCCTCCTTCCAATTTTCCTCCTTATCACTCCCTTCTTATTCCTCCAAAAATTCTCATCATAGGAAGAATCATGCTCAATTTTTTTCATTTTTTTTCATTTTTCATTTTTTTTTTCTTGAAAATCCCTCATTTTGCCTAAGGTGCCCTTTCGGGTTTTCACCTTAGCTTTTCCTTTCCTCTCATTGGTGGCTCGCAACTCGATTCTTCATTTTGCCCGGAATGCCCTTTCGGGTTTTCATTCCGTCCTCGGCCACCTTCCCAATCTTGCCTAGGTGCCCACCCTTGTGGGTTTTCACCTAGCCGGGATTTTCAAATTTTTTTTTTTTTTCTTTTCTTTTTTTTTTTCTCTTTTTTTTTTTTTCTTTTTCAAAATAAAGACATAATAAAAAAAAATTTTACAATGCATCAAAAACAAACTAACTATGTACAATCTTCTCCCCCACACTTAGAATACACAATGTCCTCATTGTGGAGGAGAAGAAAAATTGTTACCTCATCAATTTCCGAAAGGAGAAGATCCCGAGGCACCTCCTCGGTTTCTCCTCCTATCCCTTGCTTCTCTAATCCGTCTTCTTTGCTCCATGCGTTCATCAAGGGTTGCTTGGGTGTAAGGAAAAGGGTAGCCCGGGTTTTGCTGCATGGACATCCCAAAGAGAGAGCTAGCCAATCCATAAACGTCCTCTTGCGCCACCGCATCTTCATAGGAGTCTTGAAGATAGGTGTGGTGGCGCTCATTTTGAACGCTAAAGTGGTCCGTAGCTTGCTCTCTCCAAGCATTTTGGGTGGCCCACATATCATTTTGCTCTTTCCACCTTTGGTCTTGTTGTTCTCTCCAAAGGCGGGCTTCCTCTTGCCCGTCTAGCATCCTCTTCCATTCCTCATTTTGAGCCCTCTCGGCTTCCCCTCTCAATCTCTCCCTCTCCTCCACAACATTATGCCAATCATCCAAACTCTCAAGCCGACCTCCTTGTAATTGTTGCCAAGTGTTTGAGGCATCTACCCTCCCACTAATGTGTGCCAAGACGTCGTTGGTGCTAGCAAAATAGTTAGCCATTTGTTGTTGCCATGGCTCCACGGGTGTGCTAGAACGACCCTCCGCATCAAACATGGGGGTGTCGGTATCATGGTGGCTTGGAATGGTGATTGGAAATGAAATGGTGGTGTTGTTGTTGTTGTTGTTGTTGTTGTTGTTGTTGTTCAAAATTGGTGGTGTGGGAAGGACCTTGCTCAATTGCAAGGATCTCAATCTCCTCTCTCAAATGCTCACTTCGCTCACCACCCTCTCTCCTTGCCCTCCTTTGCCTCAAAGGCACTTCTTCTACCTCCTCCTCCTCCTCCGCACTACTTACCCCCAAACTTTCCTCCCTAGGACAAACAAAATCCCATGCCGCGGGTCCTCTAGGTAAAGGATTGTTTTGAGGTCTAGGCAACTTCATGTAGCTTAGCCCGTCACTTCCCAACCAAAACCCTTTTAAGGGTTGCTCCTTGCTAGCCTTAAACATGTGAACTTCTTCTAGCCCAAGATGGTTGTACCTCGTCAAACCCCTACATATGTTCACCGCTTGACCATTAGGAATGCCCCCCTCATAATGCCTTACCAAGAAAGAAATCACCCCCCCACAATGGATGCTTGCCCTTGCCGATTTTTGCCTATGCTTGATGCACGCTCTCAAAAAGAAATCGGCCCAATCCGGGATCCCTACCCCCTCCGGAAGCATAGTCCACAAACAAAGCCGGATCTTCTCCGGCACCTTGGTGGGTTCTCCCGCGGAGTTGAAAATGGTGGTAAGGAACCTAGTAATTAGGCGGAGTACGGGGTGGGTGATGGCTGACAGTTTGGCATCCTTAGACGGGCCACGGTCATCGGCAATGTTTCCCCACATTTGGTGCATTTTGCCCCTTGGGCACCTAATGTCTACGGGTTGCTTGGTAATTTTTAGGATTTGACGGATTTCGGAAGTTGTGGCATTATGCCAAGTTTGATTCAATCGGAAGCGGTAGGCTTTCTCCTCACCTTCGGGCACATCCAATTCCGACAAGGTAGCTAGAAACTCGTATGCAAAACTCCTATAGGTGTAATCCCAGGAGTTTGGCTCGAGATAAGCCTCTAGCCCTACTTTAGCTAGCATGTCCCTTGTCAGATTGAACATGCCTAAGGCATGGAGGGTGGTTGGGCAAAAGAATTTGGTTGCTACAAGAGGGTGAGTGGATATTTGATCCCAAATTTTCTTATGTTGAGCTTGCATCCTCTCACAACCCATGAACACCGTTTCAACCTCGGTGTCGGGCTCACTCACCGCGGCCCTCTTATTTTTTCCCTTGCCAAACAATTGAGAGATTTTTGGTGCCATTTCTGCAAAGATGTAACAAACAACACACTACAACAATAACAAGCAATCACTCGAAAAGGTTTTTCGCTCAAGCACTTCAACAAACACTTGGTGTGCAACAATTTCTACACCTCAAAAAGCTAGTGTTTGTTGAATTTCTTTGCCTTACTCAGAAAACTTTATCCAATCCTAACTACACAATCAAGCAAGGGGAAAGGGGAACTCAACCTAAGACTAGAACTAGCCTAATTCGAGCAAAAACTTGAAAATTGATGAAAAAGTCGAGTATGAAGTTATACCTTTGTTTTTCCACAAGATTCAAGTGCCTTGATGATTAGAAGTAGGTAGGAATCCGATAAATAGCCTTAAAAACCCAACTAAAGACCCGAAAAAGACGAATTTGAGGGGAAAAAATCTAGGTTTTTAAGACGGATTTCTGAGATTTTAGGGTGAGTGAGACTGATTTTGGGGTTATTGAGTGTAGAATAGTGATTAGGATGAAGATTGGGATTGATTTTGATGAAGGTTTTGGAAGATTTGAGTGAGAAAGATAAATTTTTGAGGGATTGGGGGTTGTTTGGTTGTGTTTGTCGTGAAAAACAAAGAAGGGTGTTGGGTGTTTGTTTTATGAAGAACACGGGCAAAGGCTAAAGCATAAAACGAAATCTGCGCTCGACGCAGGCTGCGTCCTACGACGCAGGCTGCGTCCTTCACTGCCGGATGGTTCTTGCTTATTCACTTAGCAAAATTTTTGCTAAGTGATCCAAACACCTCCATACTTGCAAATTCACTTCAATGGGCCATAATAACCTCCAATATCTAAATTCCATCGATTCCCGAACTTTTTATCCGTGGCACGCATCCCGAGGCGGCCTAAAACTCGCAAAACTTCACGAAACCGTTAGTAACTTCAAAAACATTTGTTTGATGCAATGTCTAACTAACTTAAAACAACTTAAATGCTAAGATTTAACAAAGACACTTCAAAGAAATATTCACAAGGATAGAGTATGTACATGTTTTGCCGTTTATTTAGAGTCGATGGCTTGACTTAGCTATTTCAAGCTTTTCAACCTTCATAGACCGGGTCTTCAAGCAAGACCTCCTCTTCCCCCTCTCGGGTACATCCTTGGAAGTAGTGCTTGAGACGGTGGCCATTCACTTTGAGGAGCTTTCCATCCCCGGACCCCTCCACTTCAATTGCCCCATGGGTAAACACTTTCTTGACGGTGTAAGGTCCAAACCATCTTGACCTCAACTTGCACGGAAAGAGCTTAAACCGGTTTTGGAACACAAGAACTTTATCACCTTCCTTGAAAACTCTACGGTTTATCATCCCATCATGCCATCTTCTTGTTTTCTCTTTGTAGATGGAAGAGTTTTCATAAGCATCTTGGCGAATTTCTTCAAGTTCTTGTAATTGAAGCTTCCGGTGCATACCGCTCTCATCTTGGTTTTGATTGAAAGATTTGATAGCCCAATAGGCTTTGTGCTCAACCTCCACGGGGAGGTGGCAAGCCTTGCCATAGATGAGGCGGAATGGGGACATGCCAATGGGGGGTTTGAAAGCGGTCCTATATGCCCACAATGCATCAACTAGCCTCTTACTCCAATCCTTTCTATCCGGATTCACCGTCTTTTCAAGTATTCCTGTAATTTCACGGTTTGAGAGTTCGGCTTGCCCGTTTGTTTGTGGGTGATAGGCCGTGGAAATTTTATGATTCACCCCATATCGTTTGAGAAGGCCTCCAATCACTTTGTTGCAAAAATGGGTCCCCCTATCACTAATAATAGCCTTTGGAAAGCCAAACCGAGAGAATATGTTCTCTTGAATGAAGATGGCTACTACCTTGGCATCATCGGTGCGGGTAGGAATGGCTTCGACCCATTTTGATACATAGTCCACCGCCAAGAGGATGTATAGATAACCACCGGAATTTGGAAAAGGGCCCATAAAATCAATTCCCCACACATCAAAGATCTCACAATAAAGAAGAGGTTGTTGTGGCATCTCATTCCTCTTTGTCAAATTCCCCCCCCTTTGACATCGGTCACAAGTTTTTACAAATTTGTGGGCATCTTTGAAAAGACTTGGCCAAAAGAAACCGCATTCAAGCACTTTTCTAGCGGTTCTTTGTGGCCCAAAATGCCCTCCACAAGCATAGTCATGACAATGATGTAGGATGGAAGGAATTTCACTCTCGGGTACACATATTCTAACAAGTTGATCTTGGCAAAATTTCCACAAGTAAGGATCATCCCAAGTATAGTATTTGGCATCGGACTTGACCTTGCTCTTTTGATGAGAAGAGAAATGGCTTGGAAGCCGCTTTGTCACCAAATAGTTGACCATGGTAGCATACCATGGCTCTTCCAATTGTATAGCATAAAGTGACTCATGAGGGAGACCTCCTTCAACCTCCTCAAGAGGGCATGATGGTCTTCCTTCATGGTTTAGCCGGCTCAAATGATCCGCCACCACATTCTTCACCCCTGTCTTGTCTTTTATTTCCACATCAAACTCACTTAGAAGAAGAATCCATCTCAACAACCTTGGCTTTGCATCCTTCTTTGCCACAAGGTATCTAATGGCGGCATGATCGGTGTAGATGATCACCTTTGTGCCCAAGAGATAAGATCGGAATTTTTCTAGAGCATAAATCACACCAAGGAAGTCCTTCTCCGTCGTGGAATAGTTCTTTTGAGCATCATTCAAGAGGGTAGAAGCATATTGGATCACATGGGGTCCCTTGTCACTCTTTTGACCCAAAACCACTCCCAATGCATAGTCACTTGCATCGGTCATGATTTCAAATGGAAGATCCCATCGTGGTGCTTGAATAATTGGTGCGGTGACCAATCTCTCCTTCAAGTAATTGAATGCTTTCCTACATTTATCATCAAAAACAAATTCCGCTTCCTTGTGCAAAAGCTTGCATAAAGGGTTAGCAATCTTGGAAAAATCCTTAATAAATCTCCGGTAGAAACCGGCATGTCCTAGAAAAGACCTAATGTCTCGGGTGTTAGAGGGATAAGGTAAAGTTTTTATGATGTCAACCTTAGCCTTATCCACATCAACCCCCCTTTCCGACACTACATGTCCCAAAACGATGCCACTAGTCACCATGAAATGACATTTTCCGGAATTTAAAATGAGATGGGACTCTTGGCATCGCTCTAAGACAAGAGCAAGGTGTTTTAGACATGCATCATAGGAGTCCCCATGGACGGTGAAGTCGTCCATGAATACTTCTATGATTCGTTCTACATAGTCGGAGAAAATACTCAACATGCACCGTTGAAACGTTCCCGGAGCATTGCACAAACCAAAGGGCATACGACGATAGGCAAATGTACCAAATGGGCATGTGAATGTGGTCTTGACTTGGTCCTCGGGTGCGATTGGAATTTGAAAATACCCCGAGTAACCGTCAAGGAAACAATAGAAAGCTTTCCACGCTAATCTTTCTAACATTTGATCAATAAATGGTAGCGGGAAATGGTCTTTCAATGTTACCGCATTCAAGCGGCGGTAGTCAATACACACTCTCCAACCGGTTTGGGGTCGGGTGGAGCCCAAGTCTCCTTGTGCATTCTTGACTACCGTCACTCCTCCCTTTTTGGGTACGACTTGAGTTGGGCTAACCCAACGAGAGTCGGAAATAGGAAAAATGATACCCATTTGCAATAGCTTAATTACCTCTTCTTGCACTACCTCCGCCATGGGTGGATTGAGCCTCCTTTGGGGTTGTCGGACCGGTTTGGCATCCACTTCAAGTCGTATCTTGTGCATGCAAGTCACCGGGCTTATCCCTTTTAGGTCAGCTATGCTCCACCCAAATGTTTC
>JAIUZE010045514.1:0-37153 GCA_022085475.1 Heliosperma pusillum | reverse complement strand
GATGCTAGTGCGTTTCATTTACCGTGAGAGATGTCGTCTTGTGTCGTCTTTCAATGCGTGATTTCATGATATTGTTCATGGTCATTGCATGATTGGACACCGTCATTGTCTTGGTTCATGAATGGATGATAATATGTTGGATATTATGTGATCATCGCATGACTTGACTTGGTTTGTCTGTCGAGTCTCAATCTTATCAATCTTATACCGCTAACGGTGAGATGCAAGCCATAGTGAGCGTATTCGGTTGCCTAAGAGTGTCTTCCCCGAGTCTTTGAATAACATGATGGTTACGGATTTGATTTCCACATGATCTTATCATTATCTATAGAATTGCCTATCTATTCTTATTGTACCTCACATGTATAGCTATATATGCATGATCTACTTTTGTATTTCCTTATATGTACGTTTAATGTGATATGGCTGGGAGAACCCGGAGTTACTCCCCACTGACTGTGGCGTTCATGTTTTTCATGAATGAACAGGTTGCTTGCATGGATTGACTCTTTGGATATGATATTTTGGGGTTCGGGTGTGAGCTAGCGGGCGTTGTCCCTGGAAGATTAACCTCTAGACGATTTTAGCTTATTTGCTAAACAATTGTTCTTTGTTAACATTTTGAGAGACTCCGTCTCTTTGTTATTTTCCGCACTTAGTTGTAATATTTTGACACTCCTCGTGTTGTATATCTTGCATGTTTTAAAGGTTTTTAAAAACTACCTATTTCCGCAATATAATTCACATGCTTGTTTGTTTATTATTTCCGCATTCGCGAGGGTTGTCACAGTTGGTATCAGAGCTTTATCGCTCCCGACGCACATACGTGAACCCTAACTAAACTACTTGACCTTGAAATAATAAATGAAGAGATGGGTTAGAAATTAAGGACTTTATGGTAGTCTTTGGTGTACTTGATGTTTGTTAGGTTCTAACTTGTTTGTTGATTGTGTTGAGTGATGTTATGTGTGTTTGTATCTACCGTCTTAAGGTGGATCATTGTGTTACCTAGAAGAAGTATCCTCTACCGGAGATTTGAAGATTTACTAGCCTATTTGAATTGTATTTCTTCCTCATCTTTGAATTCTCTCGTCCTTATTGTATTATGCTCTCTTACTTCTATCTATGCACTTCTTTCTTTTCCAACTTGTTTGCCTCTTGGAAATTACTCTTGATAGTTCCTCCCTCTTACCATTGGTATCCTTACCTTCCTCTTGTAACATTTTTATGGATGTCATACACTTTTGTTTGTGGTATATTGTACTTGGTCGGAAGAACTTTGAACTTTGTGGAATATTAGTGTTGGTTAGAATGATTTGTGATTTGAGGAAAATGGTGTAGATCTAAATTCACCCTATATTGATGATTGGTTGTAACTCTAAGGAAAGGTAGTAAGATAAGTTTGATGATTTTAATGCTTGATGCTTGTCATGACTAATGTGTAAATAGTTAATGATATTCGATGGTGTAAGGTCGAATGAGTTGGCTATGACTTCTTAACTCATTAGTAATTTAGTCTTTTGGACTTAGAAGTTTAGTATTGTTTCGAAGACCATGCTTATGATATGTTTATTTGGTGTAAATAAGAAGTTTTGAATGATATCTTGAGGTGCGAAATACTTTTGAGGTATAAGCACTTCTGTGCATGGTTCCCTATTGTGGGGTTGGAGTATAGGCTGGTGGAAAAAGGCATTGGCTATAGTCATTGGATTTAAACGATTGATGTATCTTATGTATACGGACTCGTTTGGAGAAGTAGTAAGTTCGTTGAGTGGACACCATCTTACTTGAGGAGTATAATATGGAGAGATTCGAGGATGGATGGGATCTAGGATGGAAGACATTGGGAGGTAATGATGATGTTTGACTTGATGTTGTACTTTGATAATAATGAACTCGTGGGCTATAGACTTGAAAATGACCGAGTATAAGAGAGTATTTGTTAGTCCTTCAATTAAAGAAACCTTTGAGGTTGTGTTGAATATTTGAGCTAAAGGAATGTTATTATAATTGAGTTACAATTCCGCAATTGGGAATCCGTGTGATATGAAAGGATGGATGAATTGGGTTGGAATCGATTTAGCAAATCTAGGTGTACCTTACTTTGATGATTGTACGGGGTACGATGGTTCCTTGTAAGAGACCTTTGTTTGGGATGAGTTGCTTTACTATCACCCTAAGTCTGAAAGGAGAAACTTTGTGGATTTAATCTTAAACCCTTACTCGTGCCATCATTCCTTTTCATTTCCATTCTTGAATGTTTTTGTCAAGATTGATCTTTAAGAAATTACAAGTTCGTACTTTCTTTCTTACTCAGATATCTTCATAACTCTACTATCTGCTTTGTCTCTTTCTTGACCTCGTTATTTTCAGCGCTCCTCTCTTGTAATCTCGTGCCTTATTTATTCCCGTGTTCTCTTTGAGATTCCTTATCGTTTTCTATCTCGTTGCTGCTTCATCTTTCTTCTAGTGGATTGGATGTCTCGTTTGTTTGGCTTAGAGAATCAATGTCATGTATTTTGGGATTCTTTAGCTAGAATATATGTATTTGGATTGAGTCAATTTCATGTTGTATTTGATCATGGGAAATAGGACTTAAGCTCTAGGATGAATCCTAATAGTGATAATATATCCTCTCGTAGTAGTTTTAGATTTGGAGTTTGGTATTGTAGTGGTATTTTGAGAATTTAGTGGATCATGATAATAGTTCGTTGTTTCGAGATATTGGAATAGTTACCTTGGAGACCATTTGGGGATTAGATGTCCGTAAATGTTGGATTCTAAAAGAGACTTTGCTTTGGTAATTAAGACTGGTCACCATATTTTGAGGAATATTTTCATAAGTGAAGATCGATTCGTCTTGAGTTATAGTTGAGCTGGATGATTTGAATAGTTGTATCATCGCCATGTCCTTGGCCATATAGGACTTGGAATTTGTAATTGATCTCTCTTGAGGTTTTGATGGTTTGTAAAAGAGAAATTTCTTTAGTTTAGGATATTAAGCCTTGAAGTACTTTGAATCGAAGAATTGGAATGGTGAGCCCATTCATCTTATGATTGGTGGTAATTATGCTTTTCTAGATATAATTATTTATGCTTGTGGATTCGAGTGTAATAATTGACTGGACTAGGGATGTTCGAATACATTTAGGAATCTTTCATGTGGATTATTTAATTGTGGATTTTCCCTTGTCGATAGACCTTAGTTAATGCTAGTTGGATACTAGATATTCGGGTTCGTAGTTTGACCTGATGATTGTTAAGGATTTTGTAGAATCTAATGATTGAAAGCGGTTAAGGTATGACCGAGATGAGTTACATTCTTTTGAGGACTAGCTTATTATCGATGTTTGTGATGTTAATTGGATAAGCCCTTAGAATGATGTGGCTATAATTTGGGTTTGGCAAAAATGCCCGAGAAATTGACTATGATGACTTTTGTATTTGAGTGGAGTGTTTGGTTCTTAGGCTTTCTTCCCCTTTTGAGCAATTGCTTTGTCGTTCATTTCTCCCTTTGCCTTTCAAATTGACGCTTATTCAATTTGTTATTCTTTGGACATTGTCCTTCTTTCCGCTATTACTCGTTTCGTTAAGCCTTCTTGTTTCTTTTTACTCGTTGTGTTTATCTTTTATTACCATGATTGTGAGTTTGATGTTTAAATTACTTTTATGTGTGTGCAATGTTTGGTTGTCTTGAGTGTACGAATTTAGAAAATTTTCAAATTTTCACGATGGATTTCACATTTATCCTTTTAAAAGAGTTTTAGAAATGAAATTTCTACTTTCATTTTTTCGAAAATGGATTTAGGTTGCTCTTATACTGGATTTTGCGTTTGGTTGGATGCTAGAACTTGTTATTGGAGACGTCTAATGATTGGTTCTGCACTTATCAACGTATGATTTAATTTTAATCTTGTCTTTACTTTGGAATGCTGGTGTTCTTGTGTGCACGACAAGAACAATTTCGTTCCACAAAAAAAAGAGAGCTACTTTCGAAAACTTTTCCTATACCTTTTTGGAAAATGTCATGCTTTTGAAATACATTTCCTTTAAAATGTTTTGAATACCAATCTTGTCTTTAAAATGCTTTTGAACAATTGGTTCTTATAACTTTTCTTTTCTACTCTCAAGTTTCGAGGACGAAACTTATTAAAAGGAGGGGTGATTGTAACACCCGGAAATGTACCCTATTTTTCTAGTAGAAATATTTTACGAAATCTTTTCAGCAAATTTAAGTTTTAATATAGAATTTTATGTTCCGAGTCGAATTTAGAATTTCCGAGTTCGTATTTGGAATTTCCGCGAGATTCCATGGGAATCCTGTCTTAAGGCGAGTTTCACTATTGGTTGACTTTTCCTTACTTATACTCATACTCCTTAACCTAATTTCCTACTCAAACTCACAAACACATTCCTTCCTCTTTAAGAAAACTCAAACCCTTGCCTCCATCCATTTTTCGATCTTTGAATCATCGTAACTTCTTCGTTACTTGATAGAATTCACGTAAGTTCGTCTTATTCTTCTCCCCTTACCTTCCTCTATCCGTAGTGATATTAAAATCATCGTCATTCTCGCTTTTCAAACTTTCCGTCTTTCTCAAGATGAATTTTAGTCATCTTTTACGATCTATATGTAGGTGGTGACCTCCAAGATCCCGACAAAGACTACTTTCTAATTGAAGAGGAGCTTGACGAGTAGTGAAGACGCTTAAAGGTAACGGTGAAGGGTTACTCGGTATCATTTACGTGTTTTATGTGATTTCTAGGATAGAAACCATGTTTTGATTATAGTTAGTAAGCTTATGACTTGTATTATTGTTGATGGATGTTGTTTATTGAGTATTTACATGAGTATTGATGAATTAGAATGATAGTCGATAATTATCAAAAGTCGACTTTGATGAAACAAGGCATTTTCGTGTACTGCTGACCTCAGCCGGTCGACCGGCAGCCGGTCAGACCACCGGCTGGGGCAGTGGCTGTATATTGTTGGAGTTTTACGTGATTTTGAAATATGAAGTTGGGCTCAGCCGGTCGACCGGCAGCCGGTCAGACCACCGGCTGAGACCCCCCCCCCCCTTTCTTCCTTTGTTTTTCATATGACCCATTGGTCCCAGCCGGTTGACCGGCAGCCGGTCAGCCTGACCGGCTGGGACACACTTCATATTCAAGGTTATTTTCATATGATAGTTGGCCTGAGCCGGTGGACCGGCAGCCGGTCAGCCTGACCGGCTGGCACCTGCTGGAAAGTCTTGTGATTTTTGTTTACGGTTTTCATTTATAATAATTCCGATCTACATTTAACGTATAATTTTACGTAGTGACTTATAATATGAATGTGTTGAATATATGATATTTCTTTCGCTTGTATCACATGTTTTGTGATGGTTTTTGCTATGTCCCACTTTGAGTCGGTTTCTACAAATGTTACGGTTTGAGCACTATTTTGTTTTGTGCTTTGTATTCTCATATCCTTGGCTACCTTCCCGTTCGTAAGGCTGGAATGTCGGAACGGAGAGGTATCCTACTGCTTAAATGCATGTGTTAGTGGGCATACGACGACGTTGTTGGGAGTTGAACGTTATGCGTTTTTTCGACCCCTGCCATCAAAGTGTTTGTTACTTGCGAGGTGGTGTTTATTTGCATGTAGCGTACCCGCTTTTATGAGGCTTGACTCGTTTCCTTATTCCGCCCTTTCGTGAATTGATCTACCGAATTTGGGGTAATCTCGGCATATATAAATTGTTAAGACCGGTTCTTGGATTGCGAAACGTTATCGCATGTCGAAGCGGAACATGATTTATTCCGAGAGTCTGGCCAGATTTAGACTAGGACCGTATTATTATCGTTCCTACCAGGAGGAAATGTAGTCTACATAGGCGAAATGTAAGAATCGGTATGAGTTCAGGGAAATTTGATCCCGTGGATGCCTTTTAATCATACTTGCCCTGTACACGATGCTAGTGCGTTTCATTTACCGTGAGAGATGTCGTCGTGTCGTCGTCTTTGAATGCGTGATTTCATGATATTATTCATGGTCATTGCATGATGGACCACCGGCATTGTCTTGGTTCGTGAATGGATGATAATATGTTGGATTTAATGTGATCATCGCATGAATTGACTTGGTTTGTATGTCGAGTCTCAATCTTATCAATCTTATACCGCTAACGGTGAGATGCAAGCCCTAGTGAGTGTATTCGGTTGCCTAAGAGTGTCTTTCCCCGAGTCTTTGAATAACATGATGGTTTCGGATTTGATTTCCATATGATTTTATCATTATATATTGGATTGCCTATCTATTCTTATCGTAACTCACATGGATATCTATATATGCATGATTTTACTTTTATATTTCCTTATATGTACGTTAAAGGTGATATGGCTGGCAGAACCCGGAGTTACTCCCCACTGACTGTGGCGTTCATGTTTTTCATGAATGAACAGGTTGCTTGCTTGGATGACTTTTTGGATATGATGTTTTGAGGTTCGGGTGTGAGCTAGCGGGCGTTGTCCCTGGAAGTTTCACCTCTAGACGATTTAGCTAGTTTTGCTAAACACTTGTTCTTTGCTAACATTTTGAGAGACTCCGTCTCTTTGTTATATTCCGTACTTAGTTTGTAATATTTTGACACTCCTCGTTTTATTTATCTTGCATGTATAAAAGTTTTTAAAATACCGTATTTCCGCATATCATTTCACATGCTTGTTTGTTTTATATTTCCGCATTCGCGAGGGTTGTCATATCTTGGATGACGTGTGTGGATGATTGCCTAGCAAAATTGGAGAGGAACGTTGTCGATAGTCGACAAGAGATGTATAGGCAAAGGGATCGGATGCAATTTTTGGTGAGCCAAGGAGGTTCATTGGTTAAAAATGGTACGGAAATACGTGAGGGGATGCATACTATTTTTGATACGACGGAGGCTCTTTCCTTGAAAGTTCGAAACTTTGATGTATGCCTTACCGCCCAAGCTAACCATGTGAAGTCATGCCTTGATCGCCTTACCACTCTCGTGTACCGCACCCGAACCGATTACACCAACCCACACATCATCCGCCAACCCAACATGCCTTGATCTTCTTACCTTTGTTTGTTTGTTTCTTAAACTACTTAACCATTCGGCCCATTTTGGCTTGTTAAACTCTATCCTATTCGGCCCACTTGGCAATTAACAATTTTCTTGTGGTTTGTAGTTTTTATTAACATTTGACATTTTATTTTGCTTGTTATATATCGTTTAATATTGCGTATTTTGCATATCTATTTCTTGCCTTGACGTATGTTATTCTAGTCATTTTATATCCTTGTTCTTGTCTTTTCAATGATGCCAAGAGGGGGAAGAAATAATATGATTTGAGTCTTTGCTTAAGCTTGCTCCTTGTCAAGTCACGTTATCTCTTAAAGTCTTTCAAGTTATAACTTTGGCTAAGTTGTTATGTTCTTGCGATCAAAGTTGCTATAACTTTGGAGTGCTTTGTTGAGGGGGAACCATACTTAGTCACAATGTTAAGAAGAAATCATAAAAGACTTGTCATCATCAAAAAGGGGGAATTTGTCGGACCAATTTCATAGTTTTGATAATGACATGTGTTTACGTGATAATATGTTTTACTCGATATATCATATGCGTGTAATTGTGTGCTTTAGTCTTATTATAGCTAGCAACAATTATGAGAAGAACGATCAAAGTTATGAGAAATTCAGGCATAACTTTGACAAAGACTGTGAGACAAAGTTCTAACAACTTCAGGAATAACTTTGGAAGTTAACATGGAAGTTATAGCTACCAGTCATAACTTTAAAGAAAATCGCTTCAAGCAAGATCTACCTCAAACAACACAAGACTCGAGATGGAGGGTCTTTGTGATCAAGATGAAGAGATGATCCGTATACTGAAGATCTTTGTGAAGATTAGATAGTATAGGTCGTCATTCGGTAACTATTCCATTCGAGAGAGTTTATGTTCAAAGTTATAGCTTTAGCCTATAACTTTGGATGATAAATGTTGATGCATGATTTTGGAAATAAAATGTTTTAAATGTTTTCAAAAGTGAAAGAGTATTTTTATATTTATCAAAAGTTTTAATAGAGAATATATTTATGAGATTCTATTGGTTAGTAATACAACTTATGGGTTGTCATGCTACCTAGGGTTTCTAATATATTCTATCTCAATTTGTTGTTAACCTAATAAGCCCATCTAGGGTTGAGCCACCTAGGGTTTCGTGGAAACCTAGGTTTGTGCCTCCTAGGGTTGCGTGCCTCCTAGGGTTTCGTGTAGATGGGTGAATCCGGCCTCCTTAGGCTTGTTTCCCTTGTTTACCTAATCTAGGATTATATTATATCTTTACAATAATATTTTGAGATATTAAAGATATATATATTTCTAAAAGATAAACCAAATAATATTTTGAGATAAAGATATTTCTAAAAGATAATGCAAATATTATTTTATGATATTAAAGATAAATATCTTTCTTAAATATTAAGCTAGGTTTTTAGATCTACTATGCTTCTATTACTATAAATACTCCTTCACATCTCATTCTTGAGACACACGACATACACGAAATATACACAACAACTACACGGCACATCTACTACTTGTGTTGATTTTCCAAAATCGTTTTAAAGCAAACCTTTGAGCAAATATTTATTATTTTTAGAGTTTGTTTTTCAAAAGAGTCGTGCATCAATTATTATCAATCGCTTGAGTGAAATACGTTATTGGATAATAGTATATCATTATAAGCTTACAATTCTTTAACGGGAATTTGTGTGAGTTATATTGTACTTTCTTATTAGCGTAAGATAGTATAGAGTATTTAGCGATACTCACCTTGAGTTATAATCATAGTGTTGATTATACGAGTGGGTTGGTAATTTTTGTAATCCGTAGAAAGGTACTAAAAATTATTAATCGAGAATAGTGGACGTAGGTTTCAACGTGTGAAACTGAACCACTTCAAAATCGTGTGCCTCTCTCTTATCTCTTTACTTTTCGTTATTTCGTTATTCACGCTTACTTTGATTAATTAATTAGTTGATTTTAATTCATAAGATCAAATAATTAATTACATATCATATAAATCGAAAAAGTGGGACTAGTTTTTAATACTCAATTCAACCCCCCCCCCTTTCGTATTCGATCAATAGACTCTACAATTGGTATCAGAGCCTCGTGCTCTTGATTGCCTTACAGCAAGGAGTCTGATCCATTTATCCTTTTATTTTTATTTATTTTCCGCTGCATTCAATTTTATTTTAATGGATTCCAAACATCTGAAGTGTCCCGTATTCGATGGGAAGAACTACAGTTTATGGAAAAATATGATGACCCATTTCATAAAGGGTAACGATTGGGAGTGTTGGCTAATCATTAAGAATGGCCCTAATAAGATCATGCTTGCATCTCTTAATGGCACTCGCGTCGAAAAGAAAGAAGATGACTATGTTGAGGCAGATTATAAGAAAGCTAAGAAAAATTCAAAGGCTATCAGTCTGTTGCAAAACGGCATGACTCATACTGAATTTGATCGTTTCTCATCTAGTTCTACTGCCAAGGTAATATGGGATGGTCTAGAGTTAGCCTATGAGGGGACAACTGTTGTCAAAAAGCAACGTATTGCATTACTAATGCGAAAATACGAAAATACGAACTGTTCTCTATGGAACACAATGAATCGCTTGACAGCATGTCCACTCGCTTCTTTAGTATCATTAATGAATTAAAAAATATTGGAAAAACTTTTGACTCCGAGGAAATTGACAGGAAGATCCTTAGAAGTCTATCTAAACGATGGAGACCTAAGTGTGGGAAATAACTGTTTACATCCCCTTAAAATTTAGGATTATAACAAAATTATATAATATGAATTGCGAGTCATAAATATGAAACCGATGTAAATATAGAGAAAACGAATTAAATCTTTGGTCCTTAGCAAAATCGGCCTAAGAACAGATATCAAAGTAGATATCCTCCTAATTGTCTCACCCAAGATAGATCGAGATATGCCCTTCTTCTTTGCTAGAAAGATGATTAAAAGTTACTGTTAACTTTTAGGTTTTTTTTGTGTTTTTTGTGTGATTGTGTGATGGAGGCACAAGTGAGAAAATAGAATTAGGTTTTTAGAATTTTCTCCTCTCCCTCCTTGATCTCACGGCAACACTAGGGTTTTAATGAGGAGTTTTGTCTCCTCAAAACCACTACCCATGGACCGAAAAAACCCAAGTGCATATGGACTCTTTTTCGGTTATATTAGCTTCCATTTAATATAATGTTATACATATTATAATTGTCTAATATGTTGTCATTCATTAATAAGCTCCATTACAACATTTTGCAGTGGATATATTAACATAACAATTATTATGACAATCGTATAATATATACTTTAATTATAAATATCGGTATATCTATAATCCTGCTAATTAAATATAACGGTTTATGTTTAATTACGAATTAACATTTTAATTCGTTTAAGCTCAGATTATATACTACAACTAAATATAACATTTTATATTTAATTACGAATTACAGTTAATTCGTCTTAGCTAACATTATTTAATCGTTATTAAATAATTATATCATCATCACATTGACTAACCTTTTAGTCAAAACACCGACTAACCTTTTAATCATTTAATAAGGCATCAATATGGTTATTTTATCAAATAATCACATCTCTCAATCACATCCTTTAGGTGTGACTTTTAGGGACCAGTTGATCACCGCCATCTGTATGACGATAACGTCAAACTTATCTAGCAAGCCAACCGTTATCGATAAACGTTAATCAACTGATTGGGGGGGGGGGGGGGGTTTTGTTTTTTACACATACAAAGTATACCCTGTGAACCTACAGAGGTTTATTTATGTTATTGCACTAACTGTGTAGGACACTGGCTCCAACAATCTCCCACTTGTCCGTACAAGTGTATGTGCGATAACCGATTCTCATATCCATAATAAATTTCTCCCACTCAATGTAAACCAATTTGCAAAGTCCGTGTTCACAAAGGTCGTAGTTTACAAGTGATCAGTATCAATAGTGGTTTCCCCGACTAGAGAGTAACTTAACTGATAAACGAATCTTCATTCGAGCATGGCCATGCATTTCAGTTACAGCTCCTCGAGTGGCCCTGAGAAATATCATATCCTGATAAAGGTTGGATATTTTCTTCAACTCGAATCTTGCAGACACAAGCGCAGTATGAAATGACCCAGTGAAAATCTACTTCGCCTCCTGTTACGGTCGACCATGAGAAAGAAACCAAAGTCACCCAAAAACTGCCTTTATCTCAAGAGACAGTCGATAGTCAAAAGAATCGACTCTAGGAACACTATGGATGTCCTATCCACGACCTGGCACCTAATGTTCTGAAACATTTAGGACTCCATAACGTCGTCACAAAATGTCCTGCGCAGTATTATTATAACCCGCATCTGTGATCGATCAGTCAACAGTTTGACTTATGGCTCGTTGAACCCACCATCAATCGACGTCACAAAATAATTGCCAGAGTTATCAGCTCATGTAGGCAATTACGGACCCAAAACAAAATAAAATGTAATTCAGTTCACTTTGTGGTGTTCAATGTTGTCAGTACAACCCACATGAAAAACAAAATATAAAACAAAACGATGATTTCATAGATAGGTTTTATGAAAAAGATACTGGTGTCTAATCCATATAAAACAACTAATACAACTCAGGAACACGCTTAATTCCCATGGAAATAACGTGCCCTTCATGCTTATCATATCTTAACGGTTTAGTGAGAGGATCTGCAACGTTATCATCCGTAGCAATCTTGTCTATCACTATCTCCCTTTGCTCCACGTAATCTCGGATCATGTGAGCCTTCCGTTGTACATGCCTAGACTTGTTGCTGGACTTAGGCTCCTTAGCCTGGAAGATGGCACCACTATTATCACAATAGATGGTGATCGGGTCATCCGAACTAGGAACTACAGTTAGTCCCTGTAAGAATTGACGCATCCATATAGCTTCCTTCGCAGCCTCTGAAGCAGCATAGTACTCGGACTCAGTCGTAGAATCTGCTATAACATTTGTTTGGAGCTTTTCCAGCTGACCGCAGCGCCATTAAGAGTAAACACGAATCCAGACTGAGATTTCGAGTCATCTCGATCCGTTTGGAAGCTAGCATCTGCGTAACCGGTTGCGCATAGCTCAGTGTCACCTCCATAAGTCAATACCCAATCCTTAGTCCTCCGTAGGTACTTAAGGATATTCTTAACAGCTATCTAGTGTGTTTCACCTGGATTGCCTTGGTAACGACTTGTCATACTCAATGCATATGCCACGTCTGGATGTGTGCATATCATGGCATACATGATCGATCCTATAGCTGATGCATAAGGAATCCGACTCATGCGCTCGACCTCTTCCGATGTCTTGGTGCCTGAGCTTTACTCAAATGCATCCCAGAGACCATTGGAAGGTTCCCCTTCTTGGAGTTGGTCATGCTGAACCTCTCAAGAATCTTATCTATATAAGACTCCTGACTGAGGGATAACATCCGTCATGATCTATCTCTGTAGATACGGATCCCCAAAATTCTTTGTGCTTCACCCAGATCTTTCATCTGGAAATGGTTCTTTAACCAAACTTTTACCGAAGTTAAGAGAGGTATGTCATTCCCAATCAAGAGTATGTCATCAACATCCAATATTAGGAAGACAATCTTGCTCCCACTCGACTTGATATATAAGCATGGTTCCTCGACCGATCGAGTAAATCCATTCTCTTTTATCACCTGGTCGAAACGATGATTCCAACTCCGAGAAGCCTGCTTAAGTCCATATATGGAACGCTTAAGCTTGCATACCTTCTTAGGATTTTTAGGATCAATGAAACCTTCGGGTTGTACCATGTACAACTCCTCCTCCAAATAACCGTTTAAGAAGGCGGTTTGCACATCCATTTGCCAAATTTCATAGTCATGAAAAGCGGCAATCGCTAAGATTATCCGAATGGAACGCAGCATAACTACGGGTGCAAAAATTTCATCATAGTGCAATCCTTGCACTTGAGTGAAACCCTTTGCCACTAGTCGTGCCTTGTATGTATCTGGTTGTCCTTCTACAGAATGCTTTATTTTATAAAGCCATTTGCACTGAAGAGGCCGAACCTTATCATGTAAGTCAACCAGATCCCATACATTATTCTCATACATAGAGTCCATCTCGGATTGCATGGCTTCAAGCCATAGCTTAGAGTCGGAACAGGTCATGGCACCTTTATAGGTAGCGGGTTCGTTACTCTCCAGGAGTAAAATGCATCTCTCCCATTCTCCTCGATCATACCAATGTATCTGTCTGGAGGAATGGAGACTCTACCCGACCTTGTAGGTTCCTCAGGAATATTTACCGCAGCCGATGATGAGGATTAAATTTCCTCCATTGGTAGCTCGGTTGTTGGTTCTGGAATCTCCGACAGATCGAAGGTTCCATTACTTGTCCTATTTTCGAGAAATTCTTTCTCTAAGAACGTCGCACTAGCCGCAACAAAAACTCGATGTTCGGTAGGCGAGTAAAAGTAATGACCAAACATCCCTTTTGGATAACCAATAAAGTATGTCTTGACCGATCGTGGGCCGAGCTTATCGTCAGGTCTCCACTTGACATAAGCCTCGCAGCCCCAAACCCGAATAAAGGACAATTTAGGGACCGTTCCCCTTCCATAATTCATATGGAGTCTTGTCTACAGCTTTAGACGGACTTCGGTTAAGTATTAGAGCAGCAGACAATAGAGCATATCCCCATAATGAGTCAGGCACAACCGTGTGACTCATCATGGATCGAACCATATCAAGCAATGTTCGATTTCTCCGTTCGGACACACCATTCAATTGTGGTGTTCCAGGTGGAGTTAACTGTAGTATTAAACCACAGTCTTTAAGGTGTTGATCAAACTCATTCGAAAGATATTCGCCACCACGATATGAACGTAGTGCTTTAATCTTTCTATCCAGCTGGTTTTCAACCTTATTCTGGAATTCCTTGAACTTGTCAAAGGACTCACTTTTATGCTTCATTAAGTAGACATATCCATATCTACTCAAATCGTCCGTGAAAGTGATAAAATATCTATAGCCATCTCTAGCGTTGATTGACATAGGTCCACACACATCAGTATGTATGAGTCCTAATAGGTCAGCAGCGCGCATTCCAACACCTTTGAAGGAAATTCGAGTCATTTTGCCTATGAGACATGATTCACACGTGCCAAAAGATTCATAGTCAAATGGGGAGATAGTCCCATTATCAATGAGCTTTTTCACGCGTTTTTCATTTATGTGTCCCATACGGCAATGCCATAGATAGGTTTGATCTTTGTCACCAACCTTTGCTTTCTTATTACTCACATGCATTATATCTGTGGTTTGATCTAAAACATATATTCCATTCATGGAAACAGCTTTACCATAAATCATATCGTTTAAAGAGAAAATACAGCTATTATCCTTTATTACAAACGAAAATCCGTCCTTATCAAGTACGGAAACTGAAATAATGTTTTTCGACAAACTGGGTACATAGTAACAATTATTCAGCAATAACTCAAAACCACTAGGGAGTTGGATTACATATGTCCCCACTGAAACGGCAGCAACTCTAGCTCCATTCCCCACCCGCAGGTCCACATCACCCTTTGCGAGAGTTGTGATGCTTCTTAGGCCCTGCAAATGATTACACAGATGAGAACCACAACCAGTATCTAGTACCCAAGTTCCGAAACTTGCATGGTTAATCTCAATCATATGAATAAAAGATGACGTACCAACAGGAGTGACGCGGCCTGATTTTACGTCTTCAGCATACACGGGACAGTTCCGCCTCCAATGCCCAATCTTGTGGCAATGATGGCACTCCACGTATTCTTTGCTCTTTGTCTTGCCTTGTGAGCTACCACTAGTCTCACCAGGCCCACTCTTGACCTTTCCTGGCTTTTTGAACTTTGGCTTCCCTACAGCTAGGTCAGCTTGAGCCTTGCCCTTACCTCTACCCTTGTTGTTAATCATGAGAACGTCCTGTTTCACGCTCCCACTCAATTTCAGATCACTCTCGGTCTGTACGAGAAGTGAGTGGAGCTGATGAAGACTTTTCTTCATATCATTCATATAGTAATTTGCCCTGAAAAGGGCAAAACCATCATGAAGTGAATGAAGCAGTCGATCAATAATGATCGTCTCATCGATTTTACAACCAAGAGCCTCCAGCTTCTCGACATTCTCGATCATAGCAAGAATGTGTGGGCTAACCGCTTGGCCCTTCTGGAGTTTCGCTTCAAAGAAGCGACATGTATACTCATAGCTAACGATCCTCGGAGCTTTCGAGAACTCGATAGAGAGAGTGGTGAAAAACTTGTTTGCACCCTGGGCTATGAATCGCCTCTGCAAATTGGATTCCATTGAAAAGATGAGTACGTTCTTTATCGCACCCGCCTCCATTACGAAATCACTATAAGCAAGTGATGCATTGGCTCCTGCATTGGGGCCTGGGTTAGTCGGTAGTGGCTCAGTCAAGTACTTGAGCTTACCGTCAGCAATGGCAGCATTCCGTAATGCCGCCTCCCAGTCCGCAAAGTTTGACCCATCATTCTTCAGTCGCGTGGACTGATTCATGTTGTCCATAAAGATCTTTAGCCAGGACTCGCGAGCGAGTGTAGCACTTGGCATTGGGTCGTCTGTACGTCCAACCATTTGTTATTTTTAGCAGTTATATCTTTATATAACGGATTCAAGAAACTGTGAAAAGAAAAAATATAATAAGTATCATCGTTTTAAAATTAAGTCTTAATGCAAAAACTGTTTAATGCGATGACTCATGCATTTATACAATTGACCTCCCTCAAGAATTATATAAATGATCCCAAGACTCAATTTCTGTAAACTGATAAGCCAACCTCTTGGCTAATTCTACCTTTAGAATTCTCGGTCGATAAATTTCTGTAAATTCTATCTTTTAGTCCATTATAATCCCGAGATATTACTCGGACTACAATGTTGAGGTAAAATAGGTCAACACTCACTACTTACCCAACGTAGAAGGGGTCATATTATGACTTCCGACGATGAAGGGGTTCATAGTAGTTTTTCCTATAAAGACTAATCTCAATTTTCATTTTAGAGGAAGATCCCATGATCTTAAATTTAATTCATTTTTAAGTGAACAAATTTCTAGCATTTCGTGAATGATTTAGACTAAGGTGATGGCCCTATGAACGAGAGACATCTGTATGTCTATGATGAAAATTCAAACTATATGAATCATTTTTCATGCAATTTAGGTGGTTTGGTTTAGGCGGAATATGATGCAATTATTTAACATGTGAATGAAAAGCAAAAGAACGAAAAATACGTAAACTATTACAACGGTCCTAGTGTGGCCTATCTACCAAAAAGAACAGTAAATACAAGTTTGGAATCCATCCTTATGGACCCGAGAAGCTTGACTTTGTCTCATCTTGGTCCATGTAGCGGGAGTGAGCATTCGATCTCCGTCTCTAGTCTTCTTAAAATTACATTTAAAAATTACAAAATAAACCTATTTACATTCTAATTCCAAAACATAATTAAAAGAAAAATAAAAGGAGATTCGAGATCTCAAAATTACATCCAAACCATGTTTTCATCATTACGAAAACATGATTAACTAAAGCCACACTAGGTATTACATTTTTCAACCAATTGCAAAAATACGTAAATCAAACCATTCATTCATTCATTCATTCGACAAAAATAAAATGCATCAACTATATAAATTAATACTACAATACATAATTCATTAATTATGTTGATTAATTATCCAAACCACCATAAAACCGATCAAAATTATGTGACAATTCCTTAATTGCCCACAACAATTTTAATCTTCCATAATCCATTTTTATTTTAAACCTTTTTAAAATAATCGGGTATCATTATTGTGAACCTTTTCACAATAACAAACAAACAAACATTATCTTTATAATGTCAAAAAAAAAAAAACAAATTTTTTTTTTCTTCTGATCACTGTTCACGTGAACAGTACCAGTCCCTGAAATTTTTTTTTTATTATTTCACGGTTTAGCAAAAAAACCGAAACAACAACATTAAAAAAAATAAAAATACAGCAGCACAGCAATAAAAACAGAATTTTTTTTTTTTAAATGAACAGTAGCCGCACGTACAAAATTTGGTGTTGTCAATATTGCTAGATCGGTACAAAATTAAATGTCTAATCGTTATTAGATATTGATTCAAACTAGATTATTCATTTTATCCTTTTAAAATGAACATCTAAATCATGATTAAATCGATTATCCATATATTCATTTAATCACAATCGCTTTGAACATCATTAAAATTGAATCATTATACATAAAATTATCAATTTAAAATAATGAGGCCGAAAACAATAGCAACATCAAAAACAAAACAATTCCATCTTATTTTAATTTAATCCTTATCAAATTAAAACAAGTACAAATTTATTATATTGAATTTTAACCTTTTAAAATAACAATATCAATAAATCAACAATGGAAAAACAAAACCCTAAAAAAAATGAATCAATCGGCCAAAAAAAAAAAACTGCCGAAACCCTAAATTTTTTTTTCCGGTTTTATCAATTTTTTTTTTCTCAAATTTATATTTCATAAAAATGAAAAACATATAATATAATTTTGTAGCCAAAAGCTCTGATACCACTTGTGGGAAATAACTGTTTACATCCCCTTAAAATTTAGGATTATAACAAAATTATATAATATGAATTGCGAGTCATAAATATGAAAACGATGTAAATATAGAGAAAACGAATTAAACCTTTGGTCCTTAGCAAAATCGGCCTAAGAACAGATATCAAAGTAGATATCCTCCTAATTGTCTCACCCAAGATAGATCGAGATATGCCCTTCTCCTTTGCTAGAAAGATGATTAAAAGTTACTGTTAACTTTTAGGTTTTTTTTTGTGTTTTGTGTGATGGAGGCACAAGTGAGAAAATAGAATTAGGTTTTTAGAATTTTCTCCTCTCCCTCCTTGATCTCACGGCAACACTAGGGTTTTAATGAGGAGTTTTGTCTCCTCAAAACCACTACCCATGGACCGAAAAAAACCCAAGTGCAAATGGACTCTTTTTCGGTTATATTAGCTTCCATTTAATATAATGTTATACATATTATAATTGTCTAATATGTTGTCATACATTAATAAGGTCCATTACAACATTTTGCAGTGGATATATTAACATAACAATTATTATGACAATCGTATAATATATACTTTAATTATAAATATCGGTATATCTATAATCCTGCTAATTAAATATAACGGTTTATGTTTAATTACGAATTAACATTTTAATTCGTTTAAGCTCACACTATATACTACAACTAAATATAACATTTTATATTTAATTACGAATTACAGTTAATTCGTCTTAGCTAACATTATTTAATCGTTATTAAATAATTATATCATCATCACATTGACTAACCTTTTAGTCAAAAACACCGACTAACCTTTTAGTCATTTAATAAGGCATCAATATGGTTATTTTCTCAAATAATCATATCTCTCAATCACATCCTTTAGGTGGGACTTTTAGGGACCAGTTGATCACCGCCATCTGTATGACGATAACGTCAAACTTATTTAGCAAGCCAACCGTTATCGATAAACGTTAATCAACTGAGTACAATACAAAGTATACCCTGTGAACCTACAGAGATTTATTTATGTTATTGCACTAACTGTGGAGGACACTGGCTCCAACACTAAGGTAACGGTAATTGAGGAATGTAAAGACTTATCTAACCTATCTTATCAAGAGTTACTCGGAACCCTAATGGCTCACGAGATTACTCTTGATGAGGATGAGGCAAATGATAGTAATAGCAAGAAAGTGGCCTTACAAGCCGAATCTAGTGAAAGACAAGATTCAGATCTTAAAGATGAAACAGTGTTATTTGCTAGACGTTTTAAGAAAAAATTCTTTAATAAAACACAAGGGAAAACGTTTAACAATAACACTAACAAATCTTACAAGAAGCCAATTGAGTCAAAAGGGTCTCTTTCAAGTCGTGGTTGCTTCAAATGTGGGGATAATGATCACATGATCAAGGATTGCCCCACATGGAAGAAAATCAAAGACAAAAATCAACGAGACAAAACCAAGAAGGAATTCAAGCAAGTTATGATGGCTTATTGCTGGGGAGATCTTGACAGAGAGGACGACGAGTCAGAGGAAGAAGAAGTCGCCAACTTGTGTCTAAGCAACGTCAGTCTTGATCTAATGTCTGACGATGACAATGAAAGTGAATCCGAATTATGCCTTGTCGGCAACTCAGATTCAGAGCCAGATTCAGAAGATGATGAAGAGGTTAGTCATCTTGAACTTAAAAAGGAAGTTAAGAATTTATCTAAGAAGTCTTTAATTAAGTATTTTGAAGAAGCCTTAGATCATTGTCTTGAACAGAGTCTTGAATTAAAAGATCTTAAAGAACAAATCCTTGACATTGCTGAGGAAAACCAACTTCTAAAGGCCAAAGCGAAAAAGCTCAAGTCTAAAGTTATGGCAACTTCAGCTATAACTTCAGACATGACAAATGTTGAGAAAGAAGCTCTTGAGTCTAAAGTTACAGCTAATGAAGCTATAGTCTCAGAGTTAAAACTCAACATTAAACATCTTCTAGCCAAAGTTATAGCTAATGAAGCTATACCTTTAGAATTGAAGAAAGTCAATGAGCTTTTACGATCTGAAGCTAAGGCAAAGGAAGTTGCTAGTCTTGATCACAAGAAAGAAAACTCTCTTCTTTCTCAGCAATTGAAAGATATAAAGGCTGAATTCTCCCAAGCCAAAAATCAACACAATGAGGAGAAATTTATCTTGAACAAACGCTTTAACGATTTTCGTGAAAACTTTAAAAAGAACAATCCCTCCAAAGACTCGAATGTAGACCATTCGTTTTGTGAAAAAGAAATTCAGTCTTTGAAGGAGTTGCTCTTGCATGCACGAAAGGTTCATGATAAATGGGAAGGAAGTCAGAAGGTCTTAGACTTCCTTACTGAACAGTCTAACAATAACATGAAGATGGGTCTAGGTCATGAATGTTATAGTCGTAGAGACCATGATAAGTGCAAATCCACTCCTTCTGACCGTGATTTCAGAAGAAGGAAGTATGTCAATCTTTCAGAATATCTGATTTGCAATTATTGTGGTCACAACGGTCATGTTAAAGATAATTGTGTTAAATATGTTAATGACAACAAAAATCAAACTGATTTTGTTAATGAACATGAAGTGTCTAGTATTAATGAGTCTGAACCTGAATCTCAACGTAATGAAGTTAGAAATAATGAGTTCAGATGGTTTTATGACATAGCTTTCGATTACTCATCCGTACCTTCAAAATCTAAACCATATGTGAATCAGAAGCAGTCATTTAAACCTAATGTGCGTCGTAACAATAATCACTATAATAAACCTAGACAACCCTATGTTAAGAAGAAAAGAATCGTTAGACAAGTATGGGTTAGGAAGGATCAAATACATAGAGTCACTAACCACAAAGGACCCAACTTAGCGTGGGTACCTTAAAGCTGTATTTGATTCTCTTGCAGATAATAGTGAAAGAAAATAATCTATGGTATCTCGACAGTGGTTGTTCGAGACACATGACCGGAAACAAGAATCTTTTTCTTTCACTAGAGCCCTTCAACGGTAGCAAGGTCACCTTTGGAGACAACAAGAAGGGCAATATAATTGGTGTAGGTAAGATTGGTATATCTTCTTCACATGCTATTAATAATGTATATCTGGTAGATGGTCTTAAGCATAACTTGCTAAGTATCTCTCAATTATGTGACAAAGGCAATAAAGTCGTTTTTCATTCAAATGTTTGTCGTATCATAGTTGAAGGTACTAGTAATGTTATCTTAGAAGGTCTACGTAAACGGAACGTGTATATGATTGATTTAAACAAAGTCACTACAAGTTCCTTTACGTGCATGAAAGTCACTGTCGATGATTCATGCTTGTGGCACAAGAGGTTTGCACACATTAGTCCAACTATTTTATAGAAACTCAAATTGTGGGATTTAGTTGAGGGCTTACCCTCAATCAAATTCGAACAAGAGAAGATGTGTGACTCATGTGCCCGTTGTAAACAAGTTAGATCTTCATTCAAACCAAAACGAGTAGTAAGTACAGAGCGTCCACTTGAGTTGATACACATGGATTTGTGTGGACCTATGAAAGTTAGAAGCCGCGGTGGATCAAGGTACGTATTCGTCCTAGTCGACGACTACTCAAGATATGTATGGCCTATCTTCCTATTTACTAAAGATGAAACTTTCGATGAGTTATTGGTACTAATGAAGCTCGCCCAAAACAAGTATGATAAAAAGTTAGTTTCCATTCGTACGGATCATGGCACCGAATTTGATAATCAAGCTTTTATAGAATATTGTAGGGAGAATGGTGTAGGACGAACTTTTCTGCACCACGAACCCCACAACAAAACGGTGTCGTGGAACGTATGAATAGAACATTAGAGGACATGGCCCGCACTATGCTTTTGTGTAGTGGCCTTCCTAAGAACTTCTGGGCAGAAGCCATTAGTACTGCATGCTATGTGCACAATAGAGCTATGATTAGCCCTATTCTCAAAAAGACTCCCTATGAACTTTTAAGAGGGAGAAAACCCAATATAGCTCACTTTCGTTGCTTCGGTAGTAAATGTTTTGTCCATAAAAATGGAAAAAGTAATTTGAGCAAATTTGATCCACGAAGTGACGAAGCTGTGTTTTTTGGTTATTCTAATCATAGCAAAGCTTTTAAAGTTTTTAACAAAAGAACTTTGTGCATAGAAGAAAGTGTTCATGTTGTATTTGATGAAGATAATATGCCTGAGCAAGTTGAACAGAATGAAGAAGAAGAAGACATGAATGATCCCGACTTTCGCCTTTCAAGGGATGACGAGCCAGATATAAATGAAGAAGTTATTGAAGGAATCAATGATGAACTTGATAAATCCGCAAATGACCTTGAAAAGAGAACTGAGACAATTGTTGATGATACGAATGTCTCTTCTCAAAACAAGGAAAAGGAAACTGAAGTTATAGCTGATGATGCTATAACTTTGAACCCAGATCAAGATATTGTAACTGAAGTTGTACCAACTTCAGCTATAACCCTAGAGTCCAACTCAGGGGAAACCAATCTTGATTCTGAATCATTTGAGGAAAGTGAAAGTTCATCAGATGATGATGAGCGTAGGAACTCTAAGAAATGGAAATATAAGAGTTCTCATCCTATGGATAGTATCCTAGGAAGTTTGAATAAGGGAGTTCAAACTAGACGAGCATTTAATAACTTTTGTTCATTCTATTCCTTTCTGTCTACCATAGAGCCTACCAACATCAAGGAAGCACTTGCAGAATCCGACTAGATTGTAGCAATGCAAGAAGAGCTTCAACAATTCGAACGTAATAAAGTCTGACACCTAGTGCCACGTCCTAATAATCGAACTGTGATTGGTACTCGATGGGTATTTAGAAATAAACTGGATGATTCAGGAGTTATAGTTCGTAATAAGGCTTGATTGGTCGTACAAGGGTATAATCAACAAGAAGGGATTGATTATGACGAGACTTTCGCGCCAGTAGCAAGACTTGAAGCTATTCGCTTGCTCATCGCCTTCGCAGCTCATCAAGGAATGAAACTATTTCAAATGGACGTTAAGACTGCATTTCTTAACGGTTATTTGGAAGAAGAGGTCTTTGTTGAACAACCTCTTGGATTTTTGAATAGCAAGTTTCAAAACCATGTTTTTAAACTCGATAAAGCTTTATACGGTTTGAAACAAGCGCCTAGGGCTTGGTACGACAGATTGTCAAAATTTTTACTACAGAATAATTTTAAAAGAGGATCTGTCGACAAAACCCTATTTCTAAAATCCGAAGGTTCTGATTTACTTGTTACTCAAATTTATGTAGACGATATTATTTTTGGTTATACTAACAATAAATTGTGCAAGTATTTTTCAGATCTAATGACCTCAGAATTTGAAATGAGTATGATGGGAGAATTAAAATTCTTCCTAGGATTGCAAATTCAACAAACCAAAGAAGGAATAAAGATTCACCAACAAAAATATGTCAAGGAGTTAATCAGAAAATTTGGTATGGAGAACGCTCATCCTATGAACACACCTATGGTAACTGATAAAAAGTTGACCTTAGACGAAAATGGTAAGTCTGTAAATGAGACTACATATCGAGGTATGATTGGTTCTTTATTATATTTAACTGCAAGTAGACCTGATATTATGTTCAGCGTATGTGTCTGTGCTAGATTTCAATCTTGTCCTAAAGAGTCACATATGATTGCAGTTAAACGCATCTTGAGATATTTAATTGGTACATCTAATTTATATTTGTGGTATCCACTTGAGTGTAATTTCGATCTAGTAGGATATTCAGATGCAGATTATGAAGGATGTTCTCTAGATAGAAAAAGTACCTCTGGATTTGCTACGTTTGTTGGACCTTGCATAATTACTTGGGGCTCAAAGAAGCAAAATTCGGTTGCGTTGTCTAATGCAAAAGCCGAATATATATATTGCTGCAGGACTAGTATGTTCTCAACTACTATGGTTAAAGCAACAACTATGTGATTACGGTGTTAATGTTGGTTGTATGCCTGTATTCTGTGATAATACGAGTGCTATTATTATTTCTAAGAACCCAGCTCAGCATTCTCGTACTACGCATATAGACATTAGACATCATTTTTGTACGTGATCATGTAGAAAAGGGCAACATTAAACTCGAATTTTGTAGTACTGAAAATCAATGGGCTGACATTTTAACAAAGGCGTTAGCGAGAAGACGTTTTGAGATTTTGCGGTTGGAAATTGGTTTAATCAGTAGCAATTAAATTCGTTATATTTATTTTGTGAACTTGCGTGACTGGTTAGAATAAGACGAGATTGTATGACTGTGTCCGCATATTTCATTGCTAGTATATTTGTGTTTAATATTATATATTTTACGTGAGTATCTTGCATATTAAGTATTTTATGGAAATTGAATTATGAACCACATATTTGCCAAAAACCTATCTTATTCACTTTCCTAATTGAACCAAAATTCTACCCATGTATCCTATGCTAGCCGAAATTCCCAACCATAAATCACCTTACCATATCTTTTTATTTACCTAATTCTATCCTTACCATATCTAAAAAATAATTACCTAAGATTCCTTTTCCTATCCAAATTCAAAAAAAAAAAAAAAGAAAGAAAAGGAAAATAGGAGTCTATAGCCGGCACATCACATTTGTCAAGTACAAAAGGTACAAAAACCAATACTTTTCATAATTACCCATCACTTTCACCATCAAAACACTTCACCAAATTTTAACCCTTTCTCTCCCTCCTCACGACACCCCAACAAACAAAACAAAAATTACCCAACACCTTCAAGCTTCATCCATGGCTTCCACAAGATCAAAAATCACCAAAAACCCAAACCCCAAAACTCACAAACTGCTTTTTCGGTGACGGAAGACAAAGTTTATTCGACCCTCGACTTACCTTACAGAATGTGGGTATCACGGCTACTTGAGTCGAAGGGGGTTGTTAATGTGGATAGTTATGGTGTTACCGTAAAGGATGAAATGTGTGACACGTTTTTAAAATTCATGAAATTAGAAGCATGTGGTCCGGAGTTGATGTTTATGACCAAGGGGGGTTCGGTCGGGTTGAAGCCGGTTATGGCTGATTTTTCGGGGATCGAGTCTAAGTTGGATATGTTTATGGGAAGTGTGATGTAGCGCCTTGGTGCGCAAGACAAGAATATCGATGCGGTTGTTGACAAAATTGTCAAAACCGTGGCATTGGCGTGACCATGGTGGGTCGGGTGTGAGTAGTGAGTTGAGGTCTTGTGTAACACCCGGAAATGTACCCTATTTTTCTAGTAGAAATATTTTACGAAATCTTTTCAGCAAATTTAAGTTTTAATATAGAATTTTATGTTCCGAGTCGAATTTAGAATTTCCGAGTTCGTATTTGGAATTTCCGCGAGATTCCATGGGAATCCCGTCTTAAGGCGAGTTTGACTATTTGTTGACTTTTCCTTACTTATACTCATACTCCTTAACCTAATTTCCTACTCAAACTCACAAACACATTCCTTCCTCTTTAAGAAAACTCAAACCCTTGCCTCCATCCATTTTTCGATCTTTGAATCATCGTAACTTCTTCGTTACTTGATAGAATTCACGTAAGTTTGTCTTATTCTTCTCCCCTTACCTTCCTCTATCCGTATTGATATTAAAATCATCGTCTTTCTCGCTTTTCAAACTTTCCGTCTTTCTCAAGATGAATTTTAGTCATCTTTTACGATCTATATGTAGGTGGTGACCTCCAAGATCCCGACAAAGACTACTTTCTAATTGAAGAGGAGCTTGACGAGTAGTGAAGACGCTGAAAGGTAACGGTGAAGGGTTACTCGGTATCATTTACGTGTTTTATGTGATTTCTAGGATAGAAACCATGTTTTGATTATGGTTAGTAAGCTTATGACTTGTATTATTGTTGATGGATGTTGTTTATTGAGTATTTACATGAGTATTGATGAATTAGAATGATAGTCGATAATTATCAAAAGTCGACTTTGATGAAACAAGGCATTTTCGTGTACTGCTGACCTCAGCCGGTCGACCGGCAGCCGGTCAGACCACCGGCTGGGGCAGTGGCTGTATATTGTTGGAGTTTTACGTGATTTTGAAATATGAAGTTGGGCTCAGCCGGTCGACCGGCAGCCGGTCAGACCACCGGCTGAGACCCCCCCTTTCTTCCTTTGTTTTTCATATGACCCATTGGTCCCAGCCGGTTGACCGGCAGCCGGTCAGCCTGACCGGCTGGGACACACTGCATATTCAAGTTGATTTTCATATGATAGTTGGCCTGAGCCGGTGGACCGGCAGCCGGTCAGCCTGACCGGCTGGCACCTGCTGGAAAGTCTTGTGATTTTTGTTTACGGTTTTCATTTATAATAATTCCGATCGTTCATTTAACGTATAATTTTACGTAGTGACTTATAATATGAATGTGTTGAATATATGATATTTCTTTCGCTTGTATCACATGTTTTGTGACGGTTTTTGCTATGTCCCACTTTGAGTCGGTTTTTACAAATGTTACGGTTTGAGCACTATTTTGTCTTGTGCTTTGTACTCTCATTCCCTTGGCTACCTTCCCGTTCGTAAGGCTGGAATGTCGGAACGGAGAGGTATCCTACTGCTTAAATGCATGTGTTAGTGGGCATACGACGACGTTGTTGGGAGTTGAACGCTATGCGTTGATCGACCCGGCCGTCAAATGTTGTGTACTTGCGAGGTGGTGTTATTTGCATGTAGCGTACCGCTTGTTATGAGGCTTGAGCTGTTTTCCGCCTCTTTCGTGAATTGATCTACCGAATTTGGGGTACTCGGCATATATATTGTAAGACCGAGTCTTGGATGCGAAACGTTATCGCATGTCGAATCGGAAAATGTGATTCCGAGAATCTGGCCAGGTTTAGATTAGGAGCCTTATCGTTCCTACCAGGAGGAAATTAGTCTACATAGGCGAAATGTAAGCATCGCGTATGAGTTCAGGGAAATATGATCCCGTGGATGCCTTTTAATCATTCTTGCTGGGACACGATGCTAGTGCGTTTCATTTACCGTGAGAGTTGTCGTCTTGTGTTGTCGTTCTTTAAATGCGTGATTTCATGATATTATTCATGGTCATTGCATGATTGGACACCGTCATTGTCTTGGTTCGTGAATGGATGATAATATGTTGGATTTACTGTGATCATCGCATGACTTGACTTGGTTTGTCTGTCGAGTCTCAATCTTATCAATCTTATACCGCTAACGGTGAGATGCAAGCCCTAGTGAGCGTATTCGGTTGCCTAAGAGTGTCTTTCCCCGAGTCTTTGAATAACATGATGGTTCGGATTTGATTTCCACATGATCTTATCATTATATCTCGTATTACCTATCTATTCTTATTGTATCTCACATGTATATCTATATATGCATGCTTTACTTTTGTATTTCCTTATATGTACGTTAAAGGTGATATGGCTGGGAGAACCCGGAGTTACTCCCCACTGATTGTGGCGTTCATGTTTTTCATGAATGAACAGGTTGCTTGCATGGATGGCTTTTGCTTATGCTATTTTGGGTTCGGGTGTGAGCTAGCGGGCGTTGTCCCTGGATGAAACACCTCTAGACGTTGTTTAGCTAGTTGCTAATTACTTTGTCTTTTGTTAACACTTTGAGAGACTACGTCTCTTGTGGTATTTTTTATTTAGTTTGTAATATTTTGACACTCCTCGTATTTTTCTATCTTGCATGTATAAAGGTTTTTAAAATACCGTATTTTCCGCTATATAATTCACATGCTTGTATGTTTTATATTTCCGCATGCGCGAGGGTTGTCACAGTTGGTATCAGAGCTTTATCGCTCCCGACGCACACACGTGAACCCTAAACTTAAACTACTTGACCTTGAAATAATAAATGAGAGATGGGTAGAAATTAAGGACTTTACTTGGTAGTCTTGGTGTACTTGATGTTTGTTAGGTTCTAACTTGTTTGTTGATTGTGTTGAGTGATGTTATGTTTGTTTGTATCTACCGTCTTAAGGCGGATCAATGTGTTACCTAGAAAAGTATCCTTTACCGAAGATTGAAGATTGACAAGCCTAATTGAAGTGTATTTCTTCTTCATCTCTGAATTCTCTCGTCCTTATTGTATTATGCTCTCTTCCTTCTATCTAAGTGATTCTTTTTGTCTTCCAACTGGGTTGCCTCTTGGAAATTACTCTTGATAGTTCCTCCATTTTACCATTGGTATCCTTACCTTCCTCTTGTAACATTTTTTGTGGATGCCATACCCTTTTGTTTGTGGCATATTGTACTTGGTTGGAAGAATTTTAGACTTTGTGGACTATTAGTGTTTGTTAGAATGAATTTGTGATTTGAGGAAAATGGTATAGATCTAATTTCACCCTATGGTGGTGAGAGTTGGTATCCTTGAGGAAAGTATGGTAAGATATGTTTGATGATTTTAGTGTATAAATGCTTGTCATGACTTGTATGTAAATAGTTCATGATATTCGATGGTGTAAGTTGAATGAGTTGGCTAGGATTTCTTAACTCATTAATAATTTAATCTTTTGGACTAAAAAGTGTAGTATTGTTTTGAAGACCATACTTATGATATGTCTAAGTGGTGTAAATGAGAAGCTTTAAATGATATCTTGAGGTGCGAAATACTTTTGAGGTTAAGCGACTTCTTGTGCATGGCTTCCTATTGTGTGTTTGTGAGTATCGGCTTGGTGGAAAAGCATTTGGCTATAGTTCTTGGATTTAAAGATATGATCTTATCTTATGGTATCGGAGACTCGTTTGAAGTAGTAAGGTTTCGTTGTAAGTTGAGTCATACTACTTGAGGATTATGATGTGAGTATGATGGAAATACCTTGGGACGTTAATGATGATGTTTGACTTGATGTTGTACTTTGTTAATAATGAACTCGTGGGCTATATGATGTTGATAATGAAGTTTTGTTCGGTGTTCTACCTTGTGGACGTAGGAGTTGAAAAGAGATTAGTATGGAGAATTCCTTATTGGTTCTTCGGTTTTTGAAACCTTTGGGAATGTGTCAAAGTATGGAGTTGAGAGAATGTTATTATGCTTGAGTTGCAATTCCGCAATTGGGAATCCGTGTTATATGAAAGGGTGGATTAATGACTTGGGTTGTAGTCGATTTATCAAATCTATATGTACCTTACTTTGATGATTGTACGTGGTACGATGGTCCCTTGTAAGAGACCTTTGTTTGGGATGAGTTGCTTTACTATCACCCTAAGTCTGAAAGGAGAAATTTGTGGATTAAACTTAAACCTTTACCCGTGCCATCATTCCTTTTCATTTCCATTCTTGAATGTTTTTGTCAAGATTGATCTTTAAGAAATTACAAGCTCGTACTTTCTTTCTTACTCAGATATCTTCATAACTTTACTATCTGCTTTGTCTCTTCCTCAACCTCGTTTTCCTTTTTCATTTTCGCCTTTTTCATCTTATCGTAGTCTTTAGTGACGCTTCCTAATGTTCCTTGTATCATGTTCTTTTATCCCTACTCTCTTGAGAGGTAGTTTTTCTTATTAGCTAACGCACTACAAAATAAAGATCGTTTTGCGACGGAATATTCCGTCGCTAAATAGGGGATTTCCGTCGCTAAAGACTGATTTGCGACGGATTTGCGACGGATAGTGTCCGTCGCTTATTTTCGTCGCAAACAGCAAAAATTGCGACGGATTAATCCGTCGCACATTTTTGCGACGGAAAATCACGTTTTGCGACGGAAATTCCGTCGCAACTGTTGACTGAAAGTTTGACTTGACTGCCACCTGTTCAGCCAAGTCAAACATAAAGTCAACAATTGCGACGGAATTTCCGTCGCAATACGTGACTTTCCGTCGCAAATGTTGACTGAATGTTTGACTTGACTGTACAGGTGGCAGTCAAGTCAAACATATAGTCAACATTTGCGACGGAATATCCGTCGCAAAAGACGGAAATTCCGTCGCAAATATTGACTTTACGTTTGACTTGGCTGTAAGTCAGTCAATGTTTGCGACGGAATTTCCGTCGCAATAATGCCTGTATTTTCCCGGACCTGCCTGTTTCCTGCATCCCCTTATACGCGTTAAAACGACAAAAAACCTGCAAATTACAGAAGTTTTCCAGCAGTTACGCGTCCAACAAAGTTACTAATGTAACACAAAACCGAACAAAGTTTTGATTTTATATCATAAAAGTAATTAAAGTTTTACAAATAAAAGGTTCAAAGTACCCCAAATAGTTAACTAATCACTCAAGTCAGTGGAGTGATTGGAGGGAAAGGAGGGAAAGGGGTGAATGGGTTGGACCTAGCATTATCGCCCCTATCATCATCAAAGTCGTCTCGACCCTGGTTAGGACCTCCAGTTCTGCAGTTTTGAGTAGAATTTCTTGCAACCTGACTCAAGTACTCTTCTATAGCTGCAATCCTTTGAGCCTGCTCGTCGCGCTCTTGTCTAAGTGCAGCATTCTCCTTTGACAGCTTAGTAGCCAAACCTTGGTTGCCCTGAGTCGGGTTTGAGGTAGCAACAGGGTGCCTATGATGGTCAAACAAAAACTTCGCCGCTGGTCCCAATCCGTAGCATCTTCCTTTCTCGTCAAATCCAGTCTCCTCATAATAGATCTCATTATCGTCGATGTTTTCGACTCCTTGAGTTTGAAGCTCAGACTTCTTTGATATGATCTTATTCTGCATCACAAACAAGTTCAGAATTAGTAATTGTCATTTAAATTAAGTAGTTAATGTAATTAAATATATAAATGACAAATTAAACATAAATCACTTAACAAAAAAATGCATAACTTACATAGAGTTGAGCTGGTTTTTTTGATAACCATCCACGGAACGGGTGCTTCTTTGTCTTCTCTAAGACTTGCACCGCATTTGGGATACCAGTTGAAGATTTATCGACCTACAATTTAAATACTTGTTAGTATAACATATATATAAGTATTAAATTATAATTAGATAAATAAATAAAAAATGAAAGAAGATTTAGATTTACCATTTCGTCCATGATTCTCAAGGTGTTTTTTCTACCCATAATGTGAGTAGGCAAAGCCTTTCCCTTCTCTTCACATCCCGATCTACGATTAGCCGCGCCAGATTGAGATCTCACAACGAAACCAGGATCTTCGACAGGCCTATTCTTAAGCTTTCTAAACAAGTCCAAAGGAATCCAACTCGGCCTGTGCTCCTCGTCTTTCTGCGAGGCTCGGTAGATCATATGACGTAAACGGGTCTTCATGGCGTCTTCCCAAGATTTCCTTACCATATCTGTATGGCGAGGATCGAAAGAAACCTTTTGCTGTCATGATTAAAAACATAAAGTTAGGAAAATATTAAGTGAATAAATAAAAAAATAAAAAATCAATAACAAAGATAAATTGAGAAAAACAAATTTAAATAGATATAATTATAATATTTTAAATAATTATACCTCAAACCAGTTCCACCAAGACGACCGCAAATTATTTGACGCCTCTTTCCAACATGGCGCATGCTCCTTGTACCCGCAGATTATGGTCTCCGAGATCAGTTTAACCACATCTGCGTCACTGAACCTGAAATTAATAATCATAGTTAAATACATACATTATATATAAATATTATGATTTTTGAATAATCATAATTATGATTAAACAGTTAAAGTAAAAGTGAACTAGCCTTACCATACACCTGTTTCCTCATCCGGATCGAGGCGGACTCTGCGAGTAGTAGTCTCCACCAGTGGCGGTGGCACGTTCCTGTCATTCACTCGTTCATTCTCATCCTCCTGCCCTCTGTTTCCTACATTACTAGTACTACCTCTTCTTCGTCCTCCCGCCATATAGAGAAAAACTAAACTATTCAAAGTTGTCATGAATTAACAAACATGTATGTACAATTAAATGACAAGAAACTATATATTGGTATTAATAAATAATAAAAACTATAAATTGTTTTACAAACGACCACACATATAGAAAAAGTAGTTTCAACTAATATAAGAATTAGAAATAATCTTATTCATCATCACTACTTAAATATTGGTTTTCGGAAATGTTGTATTTAAAAAGGGAGTCTATAAAATCTTCTTCTTCCTCTTTATCTTCCTCTTTATCTTCTGCTCCGTCTTCCTTCCGCTTCTGCTCATCCTCCTTCTCCTCCTCTTCTACCTTCTCCTCATTATTGTCCTCTACTTGAGCTTCTTCTTCCTCCTCCTCTATAATTTCATTATCATCTGCCACTTCAATTATTGATAGTAGTGTCTCACTACTAATAACATCTTCTTGAAACGCAGATTCGACAATAGGTGCATCAACATGCGATCTGGCTTTAGTTTTGAATACTGCTGACCACTTATCTTTATCTCTTTTGATATTTGGATATGAAGTATAATAAACTTGTTCAACTTGATAAGCCAACACAAATGGATCATATTTCGGAAATTTTCTGCTTCGATTAACATCCACAAGTTTATAATCCTTATGTATTTGCATTCCTTTTTCAGAATTATCTATCCAATCACATTTGAATAAAATGACATTATATGTGCTTTTTTCGCCTGTGTACGACAATTCAACAACTTCGTTGAGTGTTCCATAGTAGTCAGCTCCCTCAGTCGAACTTACACATACTCCATTATTAAGTGTAGATTTTTCCAAATCTAACCCATCTTTGAAAGTGCGAAATTTGTATCCGTTAATGAAATAACGTTTCCATGTTCGCACCCTTTTCGAAGGACCTTGTGCTAAGGCTATGAGAACTGGATCTTTTAAGTTGTTTACCTATCATTGTTAAATTATTAACATATTATAATACCTTCAGGTATTAAAAAAAATTGAAATAAAAGAGTAATCTGGTGTTAGTATGTAGTATGTACTTACTTGTCCTCTAAACCATTGGGGAAATCTTGTGTCAAATTTGTTCCAAATATCCTCGGCTGTGAGAAATTGGGGATATTCTGTTTTGATATAATTTTCAAACATCCTATATTCATTATAAAAAATGTCGAATTAAGTAATAGTTTTTACATGCATGTTTTGTTATAATTAATTATTAATAATTAAAGTTTCAAAGGACGATTTTTTTACTTACACTTCGTTATGCTTCAATTCTTCTAAATCACAGTTAGATAAAACATATAAGTGTGCACGCTCATATTCGTTGTCTTCTAAAAATCTTTCACGACACTTTCCAGAACAAATTCCCCCGTGATCTTGAAAAATCTCGGGTAAGGTAGAATACGTAGGCTCTTTCGAGCGTACGTCGAGATCCTTGGCTTTTGTGTCCACGTTCTCTTCAAAATAAAAGGAACAGAAATTGGCAATTTCTTCAAGCAAATACGCGTTGCATATAGAACCTTCAACACGCGCTTTATTTCCAATCTTTTTTTTCAAATGATTTAAGAACCTATAAAAAACTTGGATAAGATAGACTGAAATAATTAAAGTTAAAATTGGATAATTGTGGAATTAATTACCTCTCAAAAGGATACATCCACCTATATTGCACTGGACCACCCATTTTCAGTTCATACGGCAAATGAATTGGTAAATGCTCCATTGAGTTAAAAAAAGATGGTGGAAATATCTTCTCTAACTTGCAAATGATTTCGGCAATGTTGTTCTCGAGAGTAGTTATTTTTTCAACTTGTATCGATGAAGTACACAAATCTCTGAAAAATTGGCTAAGCTCAGTTATAGCATTCCACTCATTCTTCGGAAGAAGGTGCCTTAAAGCCACTGGAAGTAAACGCTCCATAAACACGTGACAATCATGACTTTTCAATCCATGTAGTTTCAACTCGTGTTTATCAACACATCTACTCAGATCTGAAGCATAACCGTCCGGAAATCTCAAATTGGATATCCAATCACACAACACCTTCTTTTGTTCTTTATTCAAAATGAATGAATCCATTTTTCGCTGTTTAGAACAAACGGTCAACATGTCCTCTTGTGCTTGTGGGGTAAACTTTGTCTTGTTTTTCACATTCATCACCGTGTGAATCAGTTGCTCGAAAACGTTTTTCTCGATATGCATTACATCAAGGTTATGACGAATTAATAGTGTTCTCCAATAAGGAAGTTCCCAAAAAATGCTTTGTTTCCACCACCCAACTCGAGAAACTTTTAACGAGTCCAATTCAGCTTTACTTGCATCCACAACTTTGGGAAAATGCTTCACACAATCCCACACTTCTTCACCCGTTAATCTCGTAGCAGCAAAATCTTTCTCAACTCGTCCTTTTCGAAAATTAACTTTATCTTTGCGGAAAACATGATCAGGTTGTAAAAACTGTCTATGACAATCAAACCAACTCCATTTTTTACTTTTATAAAGCCAAAACGACTTAGTCTCCTTCTCCATACAATATGGACACGCATGTTCACCAGCAGTTGACCAACCCGATAACATGCCGTAAGCAGGAAAGTCATTGATAGTCCATAATAGTACGGCTCTAAGATCAAAGTTCTGCTTTCTAGAGACGTCGTATGTGTACAACCCTGTCTCCCACAACTGCTTCAACTCGCGAATTAACGGTTGTAAATAAACGTCAAGAAACTTTTTGGGACTGTTCGGACCGGGTATAAGTAATGATAGAAACATAAACTCTCTTTTCATACATAGCCAGGGTGGTAAATTGTATGGAGTTAGCATTACCGGCCAGCAAGAGTACGACTTTCCGTATTGACCGAAAGGTGCGAAACCATCAGTACAAAGACCAAGTCGAACATTTCGAGGCTCACTTGCAAAAGAAGGATGAATGCGATCAAAATGTTTCCAAGCCTCGCCGTCACTTGGATGAGACATTATCCCGCTGACACGTGGATTTTCATGATGCCACCGCATCTCTGCCGCAATTAGTTTTGTGGCATAAAGTCGTTGCAAACGCGGTCCTATTGGGAAATAAGTTAAAATATTTTTCCCAACCCTTTTGCCATTTGCATTCTTTTGTTTTTTATATCGATCTTTACCACATTTTCTACACTTATCGAGAAGACTATCATCATCCCAAAACAACATACATCCTATTTCACACGCATCTATCTTTTCATAAGGCAGTTGAAGAGCTTTAAGAATATTTTTGGTTTCATAGAAGTTACGCGTCATAACATGATTTTCAGGAATAATGTCCCCTATAAATGACGCGATACCATCTACACATTTGTGGGGTAAATTGTATTCACATTTCAAAGTTACCAACCGGGAAGCTGACTGCAACAGAGAGATACGACTCCCCTCATACACCGGTTTATTGGCATGTTCCAACATTTTGAAAAAGGCTAGTACATTAGGATTTGGAGATTCATCAACCACTTCAGCGTCAACATTTTCCATTATAATTTCATTAATGTTGTCGCGCAACGCATCCTCCACCATATCCCTATAAGGATTGTCAGACCTCTCCTCAACGGGAAAATTTTCACCATGGCACACCCAATCATAATAGTCATCACAAAAGCCCCAAAGCCCTAGGTGTTTTCGTACTTCTTGTTCGACTAAAAATTTGCGATTTCTACACTTTACACATGGGCACCTAATTTCCTTACATCTACCGTAATCTTCTTGATTCTTAACATAATTAATGAATTCATTAACGCCCTTTACAAACTCCTGCCTTAATTTTTGATTACAATCCAATCTTTCATACATCCATGCCCGTTGTACTCTTTTCATTTCAAATCTACATACACGTTTATAATTATTATTATCGACTTAAATAAATATTCAAAACAATAACAACAAGAACTAAAAGTTTACTAATAGCAACAATAACAACAATAACTACTAATAATAGTAACAATAACTCCTATTAAACAAACAAACAACAAACAACAAACAACAAACAACCTCCAACCTCCAACCTCCAACCTCCAACCTCCAACAACAACAACAACAACAACAACAACAACAACAACAACAACAACAACAACAACAACAACAACAACAACAACAACAACAACAACAACAACAACAACAACAACACCAACAACAACAACAACAACAACAACAACAACAACAACAACAACAACAACAACAACACCAACAACAACATCTTCCACCTGCAAAAAAAAAGTAATATTCGAGTTCATGGGGTCCTTATCTCTCCAACCTAAACCCATCTTTGAATCTTTCATACCATTAGTAAATACTAATCATTTAATTAATTGTTATGAGACGAAAATTCGGCAGCAATTCCCTACAGTTCTCCAGATACACAATGTTGAATGACTTGTCACTCTCCATATGTATTCAGAGAACATTAAAGGAACTGTCAACCAAACTTAATCGTCAAATAACAATTAAAAAAATGATTAGTAGTTACCACCTAAATGGCATTAAAGATTCAAAGACAGTCCCAAAACGGGGACTATTCAAGAATTACACCTAATGCGTAATTCTTGAACGGGTACTAAGTCTATCATATATGAACAACCTTTCCTTAATAATTGTAACAAAAGTAAAGCACGACAAATGACCGGGACGGAGGGAGTAATAATAATTATCTATATTAATAATTACAACAATTCAAAGGAGGGAGGGTGGCAGGGGGGTGGGGGCGGCGGCAGGGGGATTTAATCCGTCTTAAACTTAAGTGAGGAGATAAGTGAGGAGATAACCCACTTACACTTTATTTGCCCTTTATGAGGAAAATTTAATCCGTCTTAAACTTAAGACGGGTCGATCCGTCTTCAATCAAAATTTGGGAAAAGGTAGTAACTTACTAACATATTCACAACTTGAATACTCATCAATGAGGGGAAAGAATGAGGGGTGGTCCGGTGGGTGGCAGAGGGTGGTCCGGCCAGGGGCAGGGGAAAGGGGAAAGGGAAAGGGAAAGGGAAAGGGAAAGGGAAGGGGAAAAGGAGGGGGTGGTCCGGTGGTGGCAGCGGGGTCCGGCCAGGGGCAGGGGAAAGGGTGACCAAGGGAAGGGGAAAAGGAGGGGGGTGGTCCGGCCGGTGGTCCGGTGGGTGGCCGGAGGGAACAAAACAAATGAAAACATAAATAAGAGAAGAAAGAGAGAGAGACCTGAGAGAGAGGAGGGAAGAACTTAGTGGGTCGTCGAGGTGGTCTTTGTGGTGGTCGTCGTCGTTGTTGTTGTCGTCGTCGTCGTCGCCGTCGTCAAGGGGATTTAGGTTTAAGGAAAATGATTTCGGTAAAGGGGAAGAGACGCGTGGGTAATTATTTAAAAGACCCTGCGACGGAATTTCCGTCGCAAATCCGTCGCAGGAATAACACGTGTCAGTCAGCTATTCACCTTTGCGACGGATTTTCCGTCGCCAGTCCGTCGCAAATTAAGTCATTGCGACGGATATTCCGTCGCAGAAAAAACACGTGTCTTCGCCTTCAGATCAATTTGACAGTCAATTATTCATCTCTGCGACGGAAAATCCGTCGCAAGTCCGTCGCAGTATCTTATTTAGCGACGGATATTCCGTCGCAATTCCGTCGCAAACGTT
>JAIUZE010045513.1:0-27782 GCA_022085475.1 Heliosperma pusillum | reverse complement strand
TTGTCCTCTAAACCATTGGGGGAATCTTGTGTCAAATTTGTTCCAAATATCCTCGGCTGTGAGAAATTGGGGATATTCTGTTTTGATATAATTTTCAAACATCCTATATTCATTATAAAAAATGTCGAATTAAGTAATAGTTTTTACATGCATGTTGTTATAATTAATTATTCATAATTAAAGTTTCAAAGGACGATTTTTTTACTTACACTTCGTTATGCTTCAATTCTTCTAAATCACAGTTAGATAAAACATATAAGTGTGCACGCTCATATTCGTTGTCTTCTAAAAATCTTTCACGACACTTTCCAGAACAAATTCCCCCGTGATCTTGAAAAATCTCGGGTCAGGTAGAATACGTAGGCTCTTTCGAGCGTACGTCGAGATCCTTGGCTTTTGTGTCCACGTTCTCTTCAAAATAAAAGGAACAGAAATTGGCAATTTCTTCAAGCAAATACGCGTTGCATATAGAACCTTCAACACGCGCTTTATTTCCAATCTTTTTTTTCAAATGATTTAAGAACCTATAAAAACTTGGATAAGATAGACTGCAATAATTAAAGTTAAAATTGGATAATTGTGGAATTAATTACCTCTCAAAAGGATACATCCACCTATATTGCACTGGACCACCCATTTTCAGTTCATACGGCAAATGAATTGGTAAATGCTCCATTGAGTTAAAAAAAGATGGTGGAAATATCTTCTCTAACTTGCAAATGATTTCGGCCATGTTGTTCTCGAGAGTAGTTATTTTTTCAACTTGTATCGATGAAGTACACAAATCTCTGAAAAATTGGCTAAGCTCAGTTATAGCATTCCACTCATTCTTCGGAAGAAGGTGCCTTAAAGCCACTGGAAGTAAACGCTCCATAAACACGTGCCAATCATGACTTTTCAATCCATGTAGTTTCAACTCGTGTTTATCAACACATCTACTCAGATCTGAAGCATAACCGTCCGGAAATCTCAAATTGGATATCCAATCACACAACACCTTCTTTTGTTCTTTATTCCAAATGAATGAATCCATTTTTCGCTGTTTAGAACAAACGGTCAACATGTCCTCTTGTGCTTGTGGGGTAAACTTTGTCTTGTTTTTCACATTCATCACCGTGTGAATCAGTTGCTCAAAAACGTTTTTCTCGATATGCATTACATCAAGGTTATGACGAATTAATAGTGTTCTCCAATAAGGAAGTTCCCAAAAAATGCTTTGTTTCCACCACCCAACTCGAGAAACTTTTAACGAGTCCAATTCAGCTTTACTTGCATCCACAACTTTGGGAAAATGCTTCACACACTCCCACACTTCTTCACCCGTTAATCTCGTAGCAGCAAAATCTTTCTCAACTCGTCCTTTTCGAAAATTAACTTTATCTTTGCGGAAAACATGATCAGGTTGTAAAAACTGTCTATGACAATCAAACCAACTCCATTTTTTACTTTTATAAAGCCAAAACGACTTAGTCTCCTTCTCCATACAATATGGACACGCATTTTCACCAGCAGTTGACCAACCCGATAACATGCCGTAAGCAGGAAAGTCATTGATAGTCCATAATAGTACGGCTCTAAGATCAAAGTTCTGCTTTCTAGAGACGTCGTATGTGTACAACCCTGTCTCCCACAACTGCTTCAACTCGCGAATTAACGGTTGTAAATAAACGTCAAGAAATTTTTTGGGACTGTTCGGACCGGGTATAAGTAATGATAGAAACATAAACTGTCTTTTCATACATAGGCAGGGTGGTAAATTGTATGGAGTTAGCATTACCGGCCAGCAGGAGTACGACTTTCCGTATTGACCGAAAGGTGCGAAACCATCAGTACAAAGACCAAGTCGAACATTTCGAGGCTCACTTGCACAAGAAGGATGAATGCGATCAAAATGTTTCCAAGCCTCGCCGTCACTTGGATGAGACATTATCCCGCTGACACGTGGATTTTCATGATGCCACCGCATCTCTGCCGCCATTAGTTTTGTGGCATAAAGTCGTTGCAAACGCGGTCCTATTGGGAAATAAGTTAAAATATTTTTCCCAACCCTTTTGCCATTTGCATTCTTTTGTTTTTTATATCGATCTCTACCACATTTTCTACCCTTATCGAGAAGACTATCATCATCCCAAAACAACATACATCCTATTTCACACGCATCTATCTTTTCATAAGGCAGTTGAAGAGCTTTAAGAATATTTTTGGTTTCATAGAAGTTACGCGTCATAACATGATTTTCAGGAATAATGTCCCCCTATAAATGACGCGATACCATCTACACATTTGTGGGGTAAATTGTATTCACATTTCAAAGTTACCAACCGGGAAGCTGACTGCAACAGAGAGATACGACTCCCCTCATACACCGGTTTATTGGCATGTTCCAACATTTTGAAAAATGCTAGTACATTAGGATTTGGAGATTCATCAACCACTTCGGCGTCAACATTTTCCATTATAATTTCATTAATGTTGTCGCGCAACGCATCCTCCACCATATCCCTATAGGGATTGTCAGACCTCTCCTCAACGGGAAAATTTTCACCATGGCACACCCAAACATAATAGTCATCGCAAAAGCCTCAAAGCCCTAGGTGTTTTCGTACTTCTTGTTCGACTAAAAATTTGCGATTTCTACACTTTACACATGGGCACCTAATTTCCTTACATCTACCGTAATCTTCTTGATTCTTAACATAATTAATGAATTCATTAACGCCCTTTACAAACTCCTGCCTTAATTTTTTATTACAATCCAATCTTTCATACATCCATGCATGTTGTACTCTTTTCATTTCAAATCTACATACACGTTTATAATTATTATTATCGACTTAAATAAATATTCAAAACAATAACAACAAGAACTAAAAGTTTACTAATAGCAACAATAACAACAATAACTACTAATAATAGTAACAATAACTCTTATTACACAAACAAACAACAAACAACAAACAACAAACAACAAACAACAAACAACCTCCAACCTCCAACCTCCAACCTCCAACCTCCAACAACAACAACAACAACAACAACAACAACAACAACAACAACAACAACAACAACAACAACAACAACAACAACAACAACAACAACAACAACAACAACAACAACAACACCAACAACAACAACAACAACAACAACAACAACAACAACAACAACAACAACAACAACATCTTCCACCTGCAAAAAAAAAAGTAATATTCGAGTTCATGGGGTCCTTATCTCTCCAACCTAAACCCATCTTTGAATCTTTCATACCATTAGTAAATACTAATCATTTAATTAATTGTTATGAGACGAAAATTCGGCAGCAATTCCCTACAGTTCTCCAAATACACAATGTTGACTGACTTGTCACTCTCCATATGTATTCAGAGAACATTAAAGGAACTGTCAACCAAACTTAATCGTCAAATAACAATTAAAAAAATGATTAGTATTTACCACCTAAATGGCATTAAAGATTCAAAGACAGTCCCCAAACGGGGACTATTCAAGAATTACACCTAATGCGTAATTCTTGAACGGGTACTAAGTCTATCATATATGAACAACATTTCCTTAATAATTGTGACAAAAGTAAAGCACGACAAATGACCGGGACGGAGGGAGTAATAATAATTATCTATATTAATAATTACACCAATTCAAAGGAGGGAGGGTGGCAGTGGGGTGGGGGCGGCGGCAGGGGGATTTAATCCGTCTTAAACTTAAGTGAGGAGATAAGTGAGGCGATAACCCACTTACACTTTATTTGCCCTTTATGAGGAAGATTTAATCCGTCTTAAACTTAAGACGGGTCGATCCGTCTTCAATCAAAATTTGGGAAAAGGTAGTAACTTACTAACATATTCACAACTTGAATACTCATCAATGAGGGGAAAGAATGAGGGGTGGTCCGGTGGGTGGCAGAGGGTGGTCCGGCCAGGGGCAGGGGAAAGGGGAAAGGGAAAGGGAAAGGGAAAGGGAAAGGGAAGGGGAAAAGGAGGGGGTGGTCCGGTGGTGGCAGCGGGGTCCGGCCAGGGGCAGGGGAAAGGGGAAGGGGAAAGGGTGACCAAGGGAAGGGGAAAAAGAGGGGGGTGGTCCGGTGGGTGGCCGGAGGGAACAAAACAAATAAAAACATAAATAAGAGAAGAAACAGAGAGAGACCTGAGAGAGAGGAGGGAAGAACTTAGTGGGTCGTCGTGGTGGTCTTTGTGGTGGCCGTCGTCGTTGTTGTTGTCGTCGTTGTCGTTGTCGTCGTCGTCGCCGTCGTCAAGGGGATTTAGGTTTAAGGAAAATGATTTCGGTAAAGGGGAAGAGACGCGTGGTTAATCATTTAAAAGACCCTGCGACGGAATTTCCGTCGCAAATCCGTCGCAGGAATAACACGTGTCAGTCATCTGTTCACCTTTGCGACGGATTTTCCGTCGCCAGTCCGTCGCAAATTAAGGTATTGCGACGGATATTCCGTCGCAGAAATAACACGTGTCTTCGACTTTTGGTCAATTTGACAGTCAATTATTCACCTTTGCGACGGAAAATCCGTCGCAAGTCCGTCGCAGTATCTTATTAAGCGACGGATATTCCGTCGCAATTCCGTCGCAAACGTTCCCGCCATGTGAAAAGTTGGGCGCCATCTGTGAAAATGTATTGCGACGGAATATCCGTCGCAAATCCGTCGCAAATAGTAATTCCCGTCGCAAAATCCGTCGCAAGTATGTTTTTGCTACGGATTACATGTCCGTCGCAAAATTTCCGTCGCTAATACACTATATTCTTGTAGTGCTTGTTGCCTATGTGCAAGGTGACGGAAGTCATATCTTGGTGGACTAGGAGGCCTTGGCTCTTGGTAGTTGATCAGATGCCCTTGTCCCGTATTTACAAGCGAATTGAGAGACATGTTCCGCATCTTCTCTATCATAGCATATTGAGCCAAAGGGATGTCATCGGGCATGTTGGAAATCATTTGCTCAGTTGTGTTGTAGGTAACCATGCTTGTTTGAGTCTGAATCAATTTATTATATTTGTTACCTCAGCCAAGAACTCAATCGCTGAATGGTTCAGCGACTGAGAACTTGAGCAAAATGGCCAGGTGTCTGCTATTGGAGGTAAAAAAAAAAATCATCACAGAACTCAGTCGTTGAACCATTCAGCGACTGAGAACTTGAGCATTATGGGAGTGTTTCTGCCAATGGTCTGATATTTGAGGTCAAAAAAAAAGTTCACCAAAGAACTCAGTCACTGAATGGTTCAGCGACTGAGTGAACAGACAACAAAAAAAAAAAGTTTTGATGACGTGGACCCATTTTTTGTAAATAAGTATGAAAGAACCCTACTTTTGTAAATAAGTATGGTTCAAAGCCTACTTAAGAAAAAAATTCAATCTTTTAATCGTTGGCATATTCCTCTATGATGAGTGATGAGTGTTTGAGAAAATACAAAAATTATTTTACTAATCTCAATCTCCTTTAATTGCAGCCATTCCTTCACTCGATCGATGATTCACGTCTTTTACAAATCAGATGGAAGCATGTCGTTTTGCGATTGCGGATATTCTGTCAAAGCTGCCTCTTGGGCATCTATCAATTGATGAGAAGTTCAAAACACTTGGAAGAACTCACTATATATACAACCAGCGAGTTAACTTATAGAAGTGTATGCAATACCCCTAGTTTATTTTCTGGCCAGGCTTCCAAAGACAGCGCTGATTTGCCTCTTGTCGAGCTTTCTAATCCGTGTGTGATGCCAAAACTGAAGACTATCACTCTCCATGGCTATGCGAAACCTTGGAAACATCAGCTTCAACTAATAGAATTTTTTCTCAAAAGCGCAACTGTGTTGGAAAAACTGATAATTATTCTGAACAAGCGTCAATTAACAGCAGTGGAAAAGCTGGATTTTGTTATGCATGTATCGACCTTCCAGAGGTCTTCACCAAGTGCCAGGGTATATTTTCTGTGAGTGGTATGGTTGCTTTCCTCCACCACACTCGACTAGGTCGCATAAATAGCGTTTCAGGGTGATTTTTCTTATGGGATTTGTAGCTTAACCGTTTGGACCAGTTCAAATGAAGTTGTGGTGAATATGTTTATTTTAGAATAGTTAGGCTTTGTTTCCAGATTCTTGTGGACTGGAAATCTGTGATGACTTTCAATGGGGTGGTATCCTTCGTCATCCACAAACTGCAGAAGTTGGAGCTCCTCCTTGCTCCACAAACTTGTGATCTCTAAAAAAACTTCTATATAAGCATACTGATTCTTGTAATCTGATGTTTTCTTTGCTTATTGTATATTTGTATGCTGAAAAAATGTTCGACATAACGTGATATGAAAATATATTTGCGGACATTCCCCGGTTTTATGTTTTGATGATCTACAGGCTTTCGAAAAATATTAGTAAATGATTTACATAAGACCGAGACATCAGCTAGTTAAATGCAGTTGCAGGGCATAACAGGTTTGCAAAAGGATGAGAAATCTAAAAAATTAATTATTTTCCATTCAAAATATATAAATATAATACATTGAAAAATACTCTCTATATATATCGTGCATGTATTGCAAGGCGTCGTTCTATACTAGTTTCACTATTAAACAAAGTAAGAATGGGGTGACAATTACGGCCCAAACCGAACCGAAACCGAACCGACCCGAAAGAGAAAATTCGACCCAAACCCAACTCTTAGTAATCCATACCCGATCCACTATTTAAAAACTCATATCCAAATCCATTAATGAAACCAAATCCAAACCCGAACCATTCGTACCCGAACCCGTTCCAAACAAATATTTTTGAAAAACTTTAGGCTTTATTGAACTTGAAATTTCAAATTTGTCATATCAAATGAAATGTTAATATAGCCAAATCATGTTTTGGATTAAATAGTGGATCGGGTATGAATTTGGAGTGGGTATGAATTTGGAAAAAAGGTATAATAGATTGGGTATGGATTTTAATTTTTTTTTTAATATAGATTGGATTTGGATATTGATCGGTGATCTAATAAGTAAGCGGATCGGGTTTGAATCTCGCAAAACCCGATTCAACCCGATCCATTGCCATCCCTGAGTAAGATGGCTCAGGGAGTGTGGTTAACGGTTAACCCAATATAGGTATGAGATATGAGTTTGAAATGAGTCAAACTCATACCATGTGTTTATTTAACAAAAATAAAGGTATCATACCTATACCTTAAACCCATGAGGTATGTGTTTCTCATACCCAAGGAGGGGGTGAGTACGACCGTATGAGACTGATACCCATGGATATGAAATTAAAAGTAACAAAGGTAGAGAAAAAACTCATATATTGTAAATAAAATATTTTTATGTATTTTTTTAATTCATTTTTATTTACATAATTCTATAATACCAAAAATTATTATTTAAAATATTGTATTTACAAGATTTTCAGTTATGATTGATTTCTAATCCCATACCATTCGGAGTTGAACCAAACACAAGCTGAGGAATCAAGTTCCAACCCAATACGACCCATGTATAATTTACAATTCCAAACACATACGCACGCACGAAACAAACACCACTCAAGGCCTCAATTACCAGTTTCGCAAATGCTAAATACCCAACTCAAAACACTACGGAGTACTCCGTACAATCCAACGAAAGGGGTTTTACAGTTGATGGCAACAATATCCAATTTCTAACCAAAGGAAACCTTCTTCTTCCCTGTTCTTCAGGTAAATTGTGCCTTTTACTCGTCTTCCATTTTGATTTATTAATTATTATACTATATTAATGTTATAAACTACTGTAGAGCTTCTCCATTTTTGTGCTTTACTCTCCCTTCGTTAAACATTATGCTTCTGATTGTTACTTATTACTCCCTCCGTCCCGGTCAATTGTTTGTCATTTTATTTTGGCATAAGGAACAAGGAAAGAGTAGGAGACCGTTTGTGGTTACACTTCGTTGATGACAATTGACAAGTGGACAATAGTCTACTTGGGTCAACTTAAAACCTTCATAATATAGAAAAGACAACAATTAACTGAGACACCCAAAAAAGTAATAAGACAATAATTGACCGGGACGGAGGGAGTACGTTAATCGCTAATTAGTTTGATATGGGTTGCTTTTTTTATAGCTGAATCAAGGTTTTATTTTGAAATTATTATTAGGTACTCACTTGAGAACTATGAATCCCCAAAAGCGCAAGTGTTCTTTAGAGCACTACGCCGGCCGAGATAGGTTGAGTGAAATGCCAGATGAAGTAATTGTCCACATTCTTTCTTATATGACCACTGTCGATGCTGTTAAAACCATGTTGATTCGTTCATTTGGAAACCTTTGGACTTTGGTTCCTACTCTTAAGCTTGACGTTGAAGAATTCCTCAATAAGATGGATCCGGATCATAAATGGGGAAGCTATGATGTTGGGCCGTTTTGCATTTTCGTCCGCAATGTGTTGAGGCTTCACAAAAGACCCGTCATTGATAAATTTGATCTTTGTTTAGGATTTGATTATGAGGACGGAAGAATGGAGGCTGGTGATGATATAACAATGTGGTTCAAGTTTGCTTTGGATAAACGAGCAAAGGAAATTGTTTTCTGTGATGTTAGTTATGAGTTCACGAAAAGTTCTGACTTTCCCAATTTCACAAGTCAATCACTTGTTACACTTGAACTCTCTAACTGCACTATCTATCCCCAACTTCAAGTTAACCTCGGATCTCTAAAGAAGCTTATACTTTGCCAAACGAAGATGACTGAGGAGACATTCCGGCAATTTATTTGTGGATGCCCTTCCTTGCAAGAACTGCGTATTGAGGATCCTTACGAGATAAGGAATCTAAGTTTCAGTGCGCCAAACATTCTTAAATTATCTCTATATCTTATGGATGCAGAATTTGATAATGATCCTTGGTCGTTTGATTTCCCCAACCTTAAAAGTCTGGATTTGGCTACAAATCGAATACCAAATGTTATTGATGTTTCATCTGTTCGGGATTTCCACCTCAAAGACTGTAGCCATCATATGGACAGGGATGAACTTAGAATGTTTAAAATATTTTTGAAGAAGTTCAGGGGTACTGAAGTTTTCCGATTATCAGTTGTTGCTTCTGAGGTAAATTATTGGTCTTTGTTGATAATAATGTAACGCTTTTCGTTGGTCTATGACAATTGTGTTTACTCTAATTCTTTGATTATGTTAATTTTTTACCAATCTGTTACGATATGATTATAGTTTGGCTTATTCCTATATGATGTCAATGTCTCCATTTCAGCCATTCCTACATCCAGTTGGTCATTTGCATCCTTTACAAATAAGATGGAAGCGTGTAGTTTTGGGATTGCGGGTGTTCTGTCAAAGCTGCCTCTTGGGTTTCTATAAGTTGATGAGGAGTTCAAAACAGTTGGAAGAACTCATCATACATACAACCACAGTGTTAACTTTAAGTAGTGAAATATTTTGTAGTCAACGTTTTGAAGCCAGTACTGGTTGTGTGATGCCGAAACTGAAGACTATCACCCTTCATGGCAGCTACGCAAAGCCTTGCAAATATATGCTTCTAGTAGTGGAATTTTTGCTCAAAAGCGCAACTGTCTTGGAGAAATTGGTATTTGTTCCGAACAAGCGTCAATTAACAACAAGGGAGAAGCTGGAGAAGCTGGATTTTGTAATGCTTGTGTCGAGCTTGCAGAGGTCTTCACCAAAAGCCAGGGTACTCTTTCTTTGAGTGGTATGTTTATTTTTCTCCACCACACTCGATTAGTTTCCATAATTATAGGTTTCCGTATTGGTTAATTTATTTCCGCTTGGGAACTGTAGCTTAATCGTTTGTTCTAGTTCACATGAACTTGTCATGGATTTTAGTTAAGGGCTTTCTTTTCAGAGTTGTTACGGTAACAGAAATCTGTGATGATGTTAAATGGGGTGGTTATCGTTTGCCATTAACAAACTGAAGAAGACGGAGCTCCCTCCGCCTCTCAACTATCACATGAATTACCTCCATGGGGACGCAAACTGTGATGGTAATAGCTGAATCTAGGTGTTCAATTGTATAACGTTGTAATGAGAGAACTCAGAATTTTTTTTTTGTTTTCCTGTCTGATTATCTAACTGGTTTTTATACTCTGATGCTTCCCTTGGTTTATTGTATGCTGAAACAATGTTGGCATAATGTATCCGCAGACATAGCTGATTAATATTTCTATGGTTTATAGCCATTTTAAATAATACTCCGTATTAATGATTAATATACGAAGACAGCAGCTTGTTAAAAACTGTGAATTGTTAGTGAGACTGTTTCCTCTGGAGATTGAAGAGGAAATGGAAACAAAGGTACAGAAGACGGGAAATTTAGAAGAAAAGATAAGTATTAAGTTAGAAAAACCGCAATGCCAGGAAAAGTCTTGCTGACACGTCGTGGGAGTTCTTTATTTCCGTCTCATCAGAGAGCTTGTTAATGATGTAGAAATAGCTGATAATGTGATACATACAGTAGAAGAATAGCTGCTAATGTATTACGGAGTACATACTAGTAAACAAATTAAAGGAATGAATATGCATCAAATGAAATAAGACATGCATGCTTACCGATACAAAAATATGTATAACCAAATATATATGAAAAAGCAAACAGAAGCGCAACTGATGATTTTTTGTACTCATCGTCTCAATCGTTTTGGAGTCGATCTATAATCGGAGGAGCTCTCTGGAATTGTAACGAGACTTGGGATACAAAGATGGAGTGAAGAACTCCATGACGAATTTTCTAGTTCGAATGATTCGGTTGTGGCATCATTTGGATTATACCACAAGAGTTGATGTGCGTCGCTGCCGCCCTTATCAAAATAAGTGCCCACAAACAGTAAACGAAAAGGTCCTTCCTTTGAAGCCGCAACAAGTTTATAACCGTAAAGTTCTACAGGAATATTATTATACTTGAGGCTCCATGAATCTACATCTCTACATCTCTTCATCACCCATATATTAATAGTACGATAACTTTCGCCAATACGTAGGTATAAATTGTCATCCAATACTCCCAGCTCCAGCTCGACAAGTGTCCAAGTCTCTACAGGAGCAGGAAAACTCAATTCATCCCTCCATGTTTCCGAGGACAGATCAAAACGCGCTACTCTATATTTTGGATCATTAATGTAGTCTTGACGATATACAATATAGTGTAGCATGTTGTATGCAAATACTACGTTGCCGTGACAACACCAAGACGACGAACCCTCAACAAGAGTATGAGTAACGCACTTCCATGAATCAGCTTTGAAGCTATAAATATACACGTTGCTTACACTCTGCTTCGAAACTGTGGGTGTTACAACGATCTTATAATCGTCATGTTCGCCATCATAACCAAAACCACACGATAGGTCCCTGATGTCCATGCATTTCAACTCCCAGAAAGGAAAGCTTGGTTTGAATTTGAAAGTATGCGTTGAAGGGTTGCATATGAGGAAGCACAAAACCTTCTTCTTAAAGGCGGGTAAGGCGGGCCTGCCAGTAACGCATAGGCAAACCAAGCCATTACATGACCCTACAACATCTAGATAGTCCTGCTTTCTTACGATATTTGTAGGCCAATATCCTTGGATAGGTTTCGAGGGGCGATACATATCATCAACAACAAAAAAGGAATCGCCTCTGACATAGAAAAGGGTACTATTATGTCGGAAGTTGAATACGAGTGATTTGTTTAGATGGAGTTGAGTAAAGAGGGAACTATTGATGAGAGCGTACCAATCTTTGCATACGCTTTTGAAACGTAACAGTGTTTTCACAGGAAGACAAGCCAGTATTTCGACGATCACATCAGACGGGATTTGATAAGCTGTCATTCCAAGAGAAGCGTTAATCAACATCATCGTACGTCTTTATTATCCTGGTTTGCTAACTTGCTGTTTTGAGACAGTATTTTGTATGAATCTTTGACATATATATATACTCCTTGTATTTTAAAAATTACCTAATTTATAATACACATGTGGAGTACTTCGTATATAGAAAGTCATAATGAGTTTAGGAAATTGACTGTTGCTAGAATTCTGTTTCCTAACAACACCTCTTTACACCTCTTTACATTGAACGTCAAGATGTATATTCTTTTACCATATTTCTTTTGGCCAGATTTGATATTGACCCGATTTGAACCGAATTAAGTTATAAGCAAAGGTAATCTCTAGAGCTTGGCCTTCATATTTTGAAACGATAGAGTTAATGGGAATTATAGTCCCATAACTCCTAGCATTTAGTACCCAATATATAGTGGTAAATAAGAGGCTTTTGAGATGGCTTCAGTTATGGAATTATCTTCTATAAATACTCTTGTTATAGGAATGGAAGAACTAAGCAATTTACTAGAGCCATTACAAACAATATTAATCTCTACAAATCTAACGTGGTATTAGAGCTCTTTTCTTGAGATCTCTAAAAACCGCTTTCGTATTCTTACGATGGGTAGCCGGCAATTTACACCCACTTGCAAGATATTCAATCAAAATCTTTAAATAATGAAACAATTGTGCATTGGATACTAAAACATGTTGTTTATCAGCCATCACAAATTGGTAGGTGATGTTGGAATTTGACTTTTAGTTATGTAACTTAACTACTTTAAGTTCTAAGTTATACATTAATAGCTAAGAGATTTTTAAAGTCACGTAATTAATAAATAGAAATATGTACAATGCATTATAGTGTGTAGTCTTGTGCTCTCATTGAGAGCTACAAGTTCTCACCATGTGAGAGTCGCTCTCTTACATCCTCCCCCAAAATTATAAAAGTGTATAACTCCAATTTATATAAGTGATCTATGTTTATGACTTTTGGGTCCGAGATATTTTCGCTGCCCAAATTCTAACATGGTACAAGAGCAAAAGAAAAAAAATAAAAAATTGTTGGGAAAACTTAATTAGACCCCAAATTAAAAGTTGGCCTCTAAAGCGGTAATTTGACCTTCATTTTCGGCATTTATACACACAAAAATTTCGGTAAAAAATGTATGAATTTTTTTTATAACAAATGTACAAATATCTTAAGTTTACGTTATAATCATTGTAGTTTTATAATTAATTATGGTCAAAATTTTAGAACTTTAAAGCTTAAAAGACAATATAAAAGAATTCTTAGAAAGTAATGGAGTACTATATAAGAGAATTGAACACACAACCTCAACCTCTCTTTCATACCAGTTTAATACTTAGCCAGAGCCAACAACCAACTGTGCTATCCTATTTCAATGTTTATGTATGATAGAAAAACTTATTTAACAGAAATCTATATAGGGCTATAGCCCATTTTGCACACTACCTACCTCCGCCCCTGGTAGTAAATTGGGTCTTTTCCTATCCTCTTGCTAGCAATATGGATGTTGATAGTACATATGATCTTAATCTTCTAGTTAAAGACTTCATAACTCCCGATAACCAAATAAACTTTGACCGACTATATCTCATGGCTACGAGTTTATAAATTAATAAACTTTTTAGTTTTAAATTAATTTTTTCTACAAAATGTTTAATTTAAAAAAACGTTTTTTCGTTTTTAAATTCGTAACCAAGAATTATATACAATAAAAAAATTCTTTAGGTCAAAAAGAGAAGTACCATATAGAATATGAAAAAACAAAGGAATACTATATAGAATATCTCTTATTTAAATCAATCATTTAGCATCCAATTTTTAATGAAAAGTTTCACAACTCAGTTAAAAAACAGTTAGTCCCATCGAAAACGGAACATCCACGAGTCAAATGTAGAAAGAGTACAATATTACAAATATTTGAATTTTCACAAATTCTCATTTGTGACAGACCGACCCGTCACAATCATAGACGGTTGAATTTTTGAATTTTTGTATAGAGTCAATTCACATCCCAACTCAAAAGTACATAGACTGTTTAGTGGAAATCGAAGGGCCTAAGGCCCTAAGGGGTTTTACAGTTGGTGGGTATACAATTATACATACCTAATTTCTATCAATGGAAAATCACCTCCTTTTCTACTTCTTCTTCTTCTTCTTCAGGTAATCATTTACTTATGTTTACAATATTAGTCACAATATTTTCGATTCTGCTATTTAATCAACAGTAATCTAATAGCTTGTAGTCTTATTCAAGTAAATTATGCCTTACTCATTTTGCTTATGTCTACATACACAATTAGTGTCTTAGGATATATCCTCGATCTTAAAGGTTAAAACGAGTCAAGTATATTAGTCACTCTTGTTACGATTCTGCTATTTAATCCACAATAGTCTGTAGTCTTCCCTACTGCCACAATTTTATGTTCGCCAACCGAACATTGTACGGTATTCACTTCTTCCCATTTATATCACACACTTTTTCATTTCGATAAGTTCCTGTTGGAAATAGGGGCTTCTAAAGCCTTTGTGTTTTTTCTTACCATCCCACATAGGAGAGGAAAGGAAGTGTGTATGTTTTTATATATACACCTCTTCCCTTACTTATCACTAGTGGGTAAAGGGGGTCTTTTGTATAGACTCTGCGAGGTGCTTAATTCAGCTCGCACACGCGCGCGCGTGCCCGAGCCCCGCCCGGACCGGACCCGGTTTCGGATTTCGGATTTGGCAATCGCCTGCGGCGGGCTATGCCTATCTTTTTGGGCCAAGTCCGATCTGAGTAGTATGTTTTGTTGTGTCCAGGTTCATAACCAGAAACAACAACAACAACACACTCTTCTACTCTCTTCTTCTTATTCTTCTACAATAATTTCTGGGTAGAGTACAAAAATCGTTCCAGGTCTATCAGTCTCGAGTGGGCGAGTCTGAAAGGCGTCAGTAGTGTAATCCTTGGGGAACTACCGGTCAATAGCTGATCGCCACCACGGTCGTACCGGAATAAGTTTTCAAGGCAGTGGCTCTTTCCACGTCACTACTTCTGTTTGGTATTTCTGATCTTTTATTCTCTGGTTACAGCACTTTTCGACTAACAGTTCCCAAGTACGTAGTTATCACCTTTGTAAACTACTACTCCTTCCGTTTCGATCATTTGTTTACCATTTCCATTTTAAAGAGTCTCATTCATTTGTTTACCAGTTTATCTTAGGTTGATTTTCCGTTTAGACTATTCTCTACTTATCATCTACTAAGTAGTATATGGTAAATAATTTTCAAAAGCAAATGTAAACATGTGACGGGATAGAGGGAGTACAAATTTCCAAATATACGCTTAACCTACAAAATACACTGCTTGGGCAAATAATTTTTCAGACTAGCATTGACATACACACAAGGATGTTAAAATCGACAAATCGTATATAAATATCACAAGGGTCATCATATTGCTACGTCCAAAATCTCTGATGCCACGAACAATAAGGGAAATTAATGAAGTCAATTTAATCCATTTTTGTGGTGGCACGGGATATTATAGCAACAAATTTGTTCAAGTACAGGCCGGGTCTAAGCTGCTGCCTGTGCTGGTGATTATTAGTCTTAATCGACTATTAGTTTTACTTGCGTTGCTTTTCTTTATTATTGTTAGGTAATCAGGTTTTTATATAGTTGTTAGGTGATCACATAAGAACTATGGAAGCCCAAAAGCGCACGTGTTCTTCAGAGTACTATGCCGGCTCAGATAGGTTGAGTGAAATGCCAGATGAAGTAATTGTACACATTCTTTCTTATATGCCCATTACTGATGCTGTTAGAACAATGTTGATTCGTCGATTTGGAAACTTGTGGACTTTGGTTCCTACTCTGAACTTTGAATCTGATGAAGTCCTCGCTATGTTGGTTCCGGATGGTAATTGGACAAACAATGATGTTAAGCGGTTCAACATTTTCGTTCGCAATGTACTGATACTTCACAAAAGACCCTTCATTGATAAATTCTATCTTCGTTTACAAACCAAGTATGATGACGGAAGAAGGAAGGCTGGTGATGATATAACAATGTGGTTGAGTTTTGCTTTGGATAAACAAGCAAAGGAAATTGTTTTTGAAGATATTGGTATCGAATTCTCTAAAAGTTCCGACTTTCCCAATTTCATAAGTCAATCACTTGTTACGCTTCAGCTCTGTGACTGCACTATCTATCCCCAACTTCAAGTTGACTTGGGATCTCTAAAGGAGCTTATATTTGACCATGTCGCTATGTCTGAAGAGGCATTCCGACAATTTATACGTGGCTGTCCTTCCCTGCAAGAATTGCATATTTATAATCCTTTCGAGATAAGGAATCTGAGTTTCAGTGCGCCAAACATTCGTACGTTATTTCTCTCTCTTGAGAAAGATGATTCAGATAGTGATGATCTTTGGTTGTTAAATTTCCCAAACCTTAAAAGTCTACATTTGGGACTCTGTCAGATACCTAATGTTATCGACATCGATGTTTCATCTGTTCGAGATGTCTACCTAACAGTGTTGTGCTTTCAATGGGATGATGAGAATGGAGTTAGAATGTTTAAATTACTTTTAAAAAAGTTCTCACAGTGTGAAGTTTTCACCTTAATAGATTACACTTCTGAGGTAAGTTCTTTGTCTTTCTCGAAAATAATATATTGCAATTCAATGGTTTATGACAGATGTAAACTTCCTCTGATTTTTATCCATATTTTACCTATTGTTTAAATGTTTAGCTTATTTTCTATGATCTTTCAATTGCAGCCATTCCTCCACTTAATAGATGAATTGGATCTTTTGCAAATCAGATGGAAGCGTGTCGTTTTGTCATTGCGGATATTCTGTCAAAGCTGTCTCTTGGGCTTCTATCAATTGATGAAAAGTTCAAAAGATTTGGAAGAACTCGATATATATACAAACACAACTTCTGATTTCAGAGCAAGTACTGATTTGCCTCCTGTAGAGCTGTCTAATCCTTGTGTGATGCCAAAACTGAAGACTGTCACCCTCCATGGCTATCCGAAATCTTGGGAACATCAGCTTCAACTAATAGAATTCTTGCTCAAAAGCGCGACTGTCTTGGAGAAACTGGTATTTGTTCCGAACAAGCTGGATAAGCTGGATTTTGTTATGCATGTGTCGAGCTTCCAGAGGTCTTCACCAAGTGCTAGGGTACTCTTTCTTTGAGTGGTATGCTTGCTTTTCTCCACCGCATTCGATTAGGTTTTATAAATATAGGTTTTTGTGTTGGGTAATTTCCTCATCAGATCTTTAGCTTAACCGTTTGGTCCAATTCAAATGAAATTGTCATGTATGCGGTCATTTTATTCTACCTAGGCTTTCTTTTCAAAATTCTTTTCACACTGGAAATCTGTGGTAATGTTAAATGCGGTGGTTGTCTTTTGCCATTAACGAACTATCGAAGATTGTGCTCCCTTTTGCTCCACGGCTGTCAGACCGCAGGCTTCCAAGCCGTAGCTGAATGCCTGAATGTAGGTGCTCAATTGGATACCGTCGTAATGAGAAAATTCTGAAATTTATTTGGACTTTTTTCTGTCCTGTAACCTGACTGATTTTTGTGAGCTGATGTTTCCCTTCTTATTCAGTTATTTGTATGCTGAAACAATTGTTTTTAAAAACATACTGTCCCATTTTTATTTATCAGCTCAAGTCCAACTATTATTTTCGGTAGGAATGTGTTCTAAATACTACTTCAGTTGTTTTTACTCCAATTGTCGGTATATATTGGTTGCTTTTTCAAGCTATTGTTGGTCGGTTGTGAACTGTAGTTTGTAGTGCTTTCAGACAGAGAGAGCAGCGAATTACTATGGGTAATTGCATTTAATTGCGGATAATGAGACCACTTCTTGAGGATATTAAGGAGGAAACGAAAGCAAAGGTACAGACAATCGTTTCTTGACGAGATGGGAAAATTTTCTACCGTACAAGGCTATTACATCTTACAGTGGTTAATTGGAAAGACCCGTGTCCTGAAAACACACTAATTAGCCCTGGTTTCGGTCTTATCAGACAGCAAGTCTATCTTTCACACCATTTTTCTGTACAATCTGAACTTTTTGAGTCATCGCTTACAAAAGGAATCCCTTGCTAATATGTGATCGCTTTCATGGGAAGCTTAACTAATAAGAAGAGTGTAACTAGGGACATTGAGCTGGAAAGAACTATTCAAAAAGGAATTGCCATTCAAGCCGTAACAACCTTGTTCATGAATCTGTTAACAATGGCAATGTCGAGAACTTTACTCAATCCATTTCTCTTGAACTCGCCTTATATTTCCACCCCATTTGAAAGAATCAAGGGTGAACGACTGAAAGACGAGATTAGAGTTGTGGTAAATGTCATAACAGCAGGACTAGCATTTGCCGTGAATGCCCAACAGTCTGAACAGAAAACTCGATGAGTCATGGCATTCTCTCTTCATTATCAGATTGGGTTCCGGATATATTTGTTGATCCTTGAGATAATATATGCTCGGAATTTATTGGTTATTTTCAGCAACGAGAAAGGATAATTAAATTCGGGTAGGGTGGACTGAAAAATTGACAACAAAACATTCAGTAGGGAGCTTGGTAATGACAGTATTTGGTAGAGAAGCAGAGCCAGCCAGTTCCTCCCTTCTCGGAAGTTGAAACGGTTACATCTACTGAAACAATGGTGAAAATAACGATCAATTACGCAGTGAAGAGCTCACAAGTCTTAATATACTCATTAAGACAAATCAGTCAAGAGCTCACAAGTTACGCAGTGAAACGATCAATCTGTATTAGATTTGGTCGTAGTAGACATTTTATATGCATTATTATTTGACCTAAAATATATGATCAATTTTGATATATTATTACAGTACAATATAAAAACTTATTTTTTTTTTGTTCAAATGAGCGCACTACGATGCGGTTGAGAATTGAACCCCCAACTAGTGTTCTTACCACTTGAGCTACCTCTTGTTCTCACTATATAAAAACTGCGGCAATTTTTATTTTTTATTAAGTTACTGGTGTAGTTCACGTGCGGACGTACTACTCTTTAGATTGTGATGTATAGAGAAATGAGCAATATTTAGTAATTAAACTTTAAATTTAATGTTAGAGTCTAGTTATTAACGTGTCCTATTAAATTTAGAGAGAGAAAAATGTAAATTTAACATTTTTTTGGCAGAATATATTTTTCTGCAAATATTACAAATATGAATTATAAGTAGGCCAATATTTTTGTAAAACCTAACAAACATTTGGTTATTTTGTTAAATTTACCTAAGTTTAAACCAAATATTTGAGAATAATCAAACATGTTAAAACTAAGTTTGTAGCTTAGAGTGATTTGAGCAGAAAAATGTTTAATTTCACCTTCTTTTTTTTAATAAATAGAGGATGACAACCAAATAAATCCTACTTTTTTAAAAAGTAGATTTGTTGTGACAAGATCACGTACAATAATAAAAAGGATTATTTCATGGGAATAATCCAACCTATTAGTGCCCTACTTATATTGCTCTATTCTTTAAGTTATTCGAATTTAATCCCTCCTATACCACCCTTCTTCCCCTAACACATTATTAAGAAGGGCTACCGGAAGAACGGGTTACCTTTATTATTTTAATGGTTAAAAGACAACAAATTTGTATTGAACACACAGTCACCATCACCAATTCATAAAACAACTAACACTCCATCCTCCTCAACGCACCAACCTCCGCCACTCCATCGCCCTCCGTCCTTCTCCTTTGCCGGCGATTGCCATCGCCCATATTCTCATCCCCGGTAACACTACTAGCCGAAACTCCAATTATCCTTCATCTTCATCGACGCATACCCTTAAATAACACCCACCAAATTAACTTGCAATTAAAGTGGTTAAGGTGAAATAAATTACAGTGGGAATGGTGTTTGGTGGTCGGAAAAGGTGAAAGAAATTAAAGTGGGAATGTTGGTTTATTTCGATTATTACTGGTCAAGCAGGGAGCTATGGTGATGGTGTCTAGCTTAGTCGACCAGAAGAAGAAGAAGACGACGAAGGTGACAGAGCAAAGAAGAAGGGGAAGAGAAAATAGAACATAGAAGATGAAGAAAGAGAAGATGAAATTCTCAGAAGATGGTGATGGTGTACAAAAAAGAAGGAAATAATATAAATAAGAGTTAATTAAAGAGGGGTGACTTAATGTAGCCGGTAAAAATTTACTCGAGTTTGTCCTAGGAATAAGCGTGGTATAGGAGGGATTAAATTAGAATAACTTAAAGGATAGAGTAATATAAGAAGGGCATAAAAATAATACTCCCTCCAATCCAATCCAATCTAAACTAGCCATTTAACTTTTTACGGTCTACGAGATGACACTTTGACTACGTTTTTCATCACTTATATATTATTTTTTTGGGTCGAAATTATAATTTCCCGAAACCTCTTCTTATATCAAACGTAAAAATATCAATGTCATATATAAATTTCGAAGATTTGACCTAATATAATCAAGGTCAATTTTAACAAGTTTGACTTTAAAATGTGAGTGAGTAGTTTGGATTGGATTGGAGGGAGTACAAACTAATATTGTTACTAAAGATTATATTTCATATAGTATCTGGTGGGCCAAAATTCTATAGATTACATTATTTAGAATAGTTAATTAATTATTAAATGCCCAATTCTAGCTAGTGAAAATTGAGCGGAAAAACTTTAAGCTTGACTTATTCTTTTAGTTATATGGGGATTGAGAGATCATGTTTCTGATCGCATTGTGACTCTAAATAAAATCTTTCACTTGATACATATTTTAGTTCCTTGTGGGTTGTGACAATTTTTATTAGTGCAACCTTTGACCTTGAATTTATTATTAATCTTTTAATAAATTTATTGAAAGACTGTAGTTTAGTAGTACTACACTACTACGGCTGAGCAAAACCGGATATTCGATCCGGATTCATTCTTGAATTTTTTATCCATATCCGATCCAGATAAACCGGATATTCGATATTCCGGTATCCGAATATCTGAATATTCGGCTTTCAAAATCCGAACTTGATCCGGTTTTTATAAAAATAAAAAAATAAACGGTTTTAAATTTTCAAAAATGGCTTTTATTATTTCCATTTCATCATTTTTCTTCCGCAACTAAAATGAAATGATTCATCAAGGAAATGATATTATCTCGACTAAAAACCAACTAATATTTTGGGGAAGAAATTATAAAATCAACAAGAAACAGAGCGGAGAATGGCGAGATTAGAGAGGCGGCTCGGGGGAGATGAGAAATATCACGACTAAAAATACATTGAATAAAGATTATAAAACAACAGAAAAGAGTATTTTTTTAGTTTTATTTCTTAGTTTTCCTTTTTTTAATAGTTTTTTAAAATTCGGATCGGATTCGGATATCCGGTTTTCAAAATTTCTCAATCCACATCCGATCCAGTTTAATAAAAAAAAAAACGGATCAAAAATCTAATTTAAATGGAATCCAAATATTCGAATTTTTAAATTCGAAAACGTATTGGATTCGGATAAAAAATTCGAATCAGATTTTTTTGCTCAGACATAAGTAGTAATACTATCAAACCCAAACCAAGAGCCAGTTTTCTATTCTACTAGATTTCATGCCCGTGCGATGCACGGGTCTACGTTAATGTCATTTTCGTAATTTTCCTATAACAGTTAACTTATAAAAATAAACTTTTGAAGTTTTAAGATTATAATAAATAAAATATACTCCGTAATTTTTTAAAAAATAATATTGATATATTGATTTAACTTATTCTATTTTAAACATATGTTATCAACCTTATCGGGACTCAAGTTATATTTGATCTATATTATGACTCGATAAATGATTCAAAGTACCTAAGAATTAAGCTCTTTAAGACAATGTTTAAGAAACTCAAAAGATTTTGGGTTGATCACCTCACCTTATGTTAATTGTTCGATATGGAGCAATTCTACTATTTATAGTTATTAGTATATTCGCCACACATATATTATTTTTCAATGTGAGATATATAACATACTAAGAATTACACAAAGTATATGCAAATAATATGAAATTCTATACTGTAATGATAGCATTTTTTTTTACCACGAATCTAATTATATTATTTTCAAAACTAATACAAAATTTTAAGAGCTCTCTAAAACAATACTCTCTCCGTCTTAATCATTTGTTTGCGTTTGATTAAAATACTCCTAAAAAAAGGCAAACAAATAAATGACCGGAACGAATGGAGTATTTGAGAGACTTAAATGACTTTGGGTTCATCTCTAAGTTTCAAGGACGACTGTTATTTATAATCGCGTGATCATCCCAGCTTATGATATTTCTTCGATGTGGGACAGTTCTTCTATTTATACATAGTATTCATCACACTTACATTACTTTTCAATGTGAGACAAATAACAAATTTGGTAGTTACCATTAAAATTATTATATATGATACTTTCCTAAATTAATTTTGATGATGTAAATTTCATTAAGGTAGAAATAATAATACAAACTTTTAAAATCTCTGAAAGATAATACTTGAAATATTCAAAAGATTTTGGGTGAATATCTAAGTTGAAAGATGACTCATTTTCACTATAATTTTTGTGAACTAAATGTAAAAAATTTTATATACAAATTATAAACATCACTTGAATATAATATAGGAAATGTATATTGAGATAAATAAAATATTTTTCACTTTATTTTTTAATGATATTTTCCTAAATTAATTTTTGATGACGTAAGTTTCACTAATGTGGATACAAATTTTTAAGAGCTCTCTAAGATGGTATTTAAGAGACTCAAAAGATTATGGGTTGATATCTAAGTTCCAAGGATGAATCTTATTTATAATTATAGGATCACCCTAGCTTATGATATTTTTCTGATATGGGACAATATACTATTTATACGTAATATATTTACCACACTTGTATTATATTTCAATGTGGGACAAATAACTTATTAAGTAGTACACCATCAAAATTATTAGTTATATAGGATATTTTCTTAAATTTTCTAAATTAAGTTTGATTATGTAAATTTTACTATTGTGGAATTAATAATACAAAATTTTAAAGGTTCATTAAACCAATACTTAAGAGACTAAATGACTCCTATTTATAATCATGATTAGTATATATATTTTCTACAAATATATTATTTTTCAATGTGAGACTAATAACACATTAAGTAGTTTATCATCAAAATTATTATTTATGATAATTTTCTAAATTAATTTTTAATAATGTAAATTTAACTATTGTGACTATTATAATTCCATTTTGTTAAGAGCTCTCCAAAACAATAATTAAGAGTCTTCAAAAATTGTAGGTTTATACCTAAGTTTAAGGATGACTCATATTTATAATCATAGGATCACCCTATGTTATAATAATTTTTCAATGTGGGACAATTTCCAATTTATAGGTAATATATTCACCACACATACATTATTCTTCAATGTGGGACTAATAACAAACTAAGTATTACACCATCTTTTTTCATATAATATTTATTGCGTAACTGTTACTAAACTGTTATATTAATGTTAGAATAATAAAAAAAATATTTTAAATGTCATTTATTAAATTTTTAAAGTCATTTATTAACATAACAATATCAAAAATTAGTTTAAAAGCTCGTACGATGATCATATTTATGATCACTCCACTTTATGATAATTTTTTAATGTGGTACAAATTTTGATATTTATAGGTAGTAAATTCACAAGTCACGATACCTACATTGTTTTTTTCAATGTGGAACAAATAACACATTAAATAGTTTACCATCAAAATTATTATTTATGATACTTTTCTAAATTAATAATTAATGATGTAAATTTCACTATAGTGAAAATTATAGGATTATTTAATAGGAATACTCTAAACTATTAGTGTCCTTCTCAAACTACTACATACTATATTTTAACTAGGAATATACCCAACTATGACCTCATTTCTTTTATACTACACTAGTGGTTTTTGTAACCTACTACAACAGGTAATATCATATGTGGCGGGTCCCACGTCTTTTTACTCCTTCTTGCCTCTTCCTTCTGCCTTCTTCCTGAATTGTTTTCCAACGGTCCTTTTAATATTTTTCCTTCTCTCTCCTCTCTCTCTCTCCCTCCTCCCTCCTCCTTCTTCCGTCTTTTTATTCTCAGCTTCTTACCGACCTCCTTCTTCTTTCAATATTCCATTAATGAAGGGGTCATACTCATCTTCATCAAGTTCTTGTACTGCTAAAACATCAACTCATATATTTTGCAAACATAATTTGGGTGCTGTTTTAAGGACGGCAAGGAAAGGATCACATGCTGGCAAGAAATTCTATGGATGTCCTCTTTGGCCTGTAAGTACATTTACAATTAGTTTAATTTTGAATATATGGCCTGTAAGTACAAATTTATTTTAATTTTGATTTTGAATTTATAACAGAATGGATGTGGGTATTTTTTGTTGGAGGAAGATCTGAAATTGGAATTGACACCTGAACTGGATGAGCATGACAAAAAAGAGTTTGGAGGAGAAATTGAAAAAAATGAAGATGAAGAATGACAAGATGAGGAAGGAGGTGATCAAGTTGAAGGCCGAAATACATAAACACTTTGCTTGGGAGAAAGTTCTTATGTGTGGATTAATAGTCTCTTGGATTTTATTTTCATTTAGTTGGATGGTTAAGAGTTGATACATTGTAATATGGTGAAACAAGTTTGATAAGGATTGAATGGCAAAAACTTTGTAATCTGATGAATCAAGAATAATAAAGATGCTATGTTCATTGAAAAAACTGTCTTTTAGTTAGTACAATGATGCTCTTGTTCAACAAAACAGAATGCTACAAAACAGCATTGATCACTTAAACAGAATGCTCTTGTTCAACATTACATCATCACTTAAACAACTTGGTTCATAACAATAAGCATGATGCTTCATGGTTCATAACAATAAACAACAACTTGGTTCATAACATTCAACAACAACATGGTTCATTACATCATCAACAACAACTTGGTTGATTAGGCTTGAGTTACAGTGTAGTGCTGTTCACTGAAGCTTGAGTAGATGCTTCTTCTTGTTGATTAGGCATGATACTTCTTGGTCCATTAGTACTGCCCACAGCATTTGTATATGCATATCCTCTTTGATCAATTAGCACTCCTACTCCTTGTGGTGCTTGCTGCAATCAAAAATAAAGCTTAGTGAATTTGAAACTATGATTCAAATTTACTAAAATAAACAAAGAACTCCACTTACTCTTCCTCTTCCTCTTCCAGAACCTCTTCCAATACTTCTTCCACCTCTTGTAGCACCTCTACCAGCCATTATGACTCTTCCACGTCTACCAACTCTGGTTGGTTGTGCACAAGCAGTGTGGTGATTTTCAGCATTGGATAGTGTAATAGAGGAGCCTCCAAGCCTTACACTATTTCTAGGTCGACCCATTGGTTTCTTTGGAGGAGGCTGTTGTGTCTTGTCTTTATCAGGACACTTTCTTTTGTTGTGATTGGTTGACTTGCAAACAGAGCATGTCATCAGAATACCATGCTTAGTCAATTTGCCACTGTTTTTGGGGTTTTCATGTGGATCCCTTCTCCTCTTTTTCCTAGGCCTACCAGGTCCTATCTTAATGGGGGGAGGATTTAGAGGCAGTTCTCTCTTAGGCCAGTGTCTCTGTCCTGGACAAGGGCTTATTGACATATTGTAAGCCCTGAGATAAGCTTCTCTTTTGTAGAGGTCATGAACATAATCCTCTGCATAAGCATGAATGTAAAAGATGGCCGCTACAGCATGGAAACAAGGGATACCTGTCAAATCCCATTTTCTGCATGTGCAAGTTCTTGCCTCCAAATCCACAGTCAAAATGTCAATCCCATGTTCCACTTGGAAAACAGTGGGGCTAGATGGTAAGGCTTTACATAAGGCAGCCTGCTCCTTCTCCTTTTCTAGCCTCTCTTGAACATTTGGACAAACCACATGAGTACTTGCTTCCATCTCAGACTTCTTATTCACCAGCCTCTCCATCAAAGAAGACCTTATCTCCTCTAACATGTATATCAAATGTTTTGATCTTGCCTTGATTATGTACGCATTAAAAGTCTCTGCCATATTGTTCACTATCACATTATTCTTAGTGTGTGTTTGGATGAATGCCCTGCAAAACAAATTAGGGTTGCATGCTGTGAAAGCCTCAGCAGCCTTGTGGTCCACCTCTCTAAGTGCATCTAAGGCATCAGTGAAATCAGCTTGATTATATGCCTTAGCACAATTCCAAAACAGTAGCTTCATTTCATCCCCTTTATAAGTCTTGTGCCAATTTGCAAAAATGTGCCTTGCACAATGCCTATGCTCTGCCCTTGGAAATTCTTTGGCTATCATAGTCAAAATACTCTACATAGGAGCAATGTTGTGCATATTAATAACTCTTCCTGCAAAAATAATAAGCTAGAACATGTAATTAATTTAAAAAAGCTAATCATTCATACCTGATGCTCATCTGATATAAAAGTCCAACCATCACCATCTTCTTCACCCAAACACAACTTAAGTTGTTTAAAAAACCACTCATAACTCTCATTGTTCTCCCCTTCAACCACAGCCCAAGCTAGGGGGAACATCTGCTCATTTGCATCTCTCCCAATTACTGCCATTAGTTGACCTCCTAAGAAAGTCTTCAAAAAGCAAGAATCAACACACAATAGCTTCCTACATCCCAGCAACCACCCTTGTTTCAGAGCATCAAAGCACACAAAAAACCTCTGGAATACCTCAGGATTAGAGGTGATATTAGGGTTTGTAAATAAAGTAAAAGTACTTGTTGGATTCCCTTGCTCAAGAGCTGCCATGTAACTCCCAAGTCTACTATAATGTTCCTTCATTGACCCATGAAGAAGCCTATGTGCATAATACTTCACTTTATAAGCAAATCCCTTCTTAATTATTACCTTATATGCTTTTCTAACTGTATCTATGATATCAGCTGCTGGCCAATGAGGATTTGCTTTAAAAACATCCAGAAACTGCTTGGCAAGCCAAGTTGACTTTAGTTGCCTGTTGCTTTCCATTGTCCTATGGCAGGTATGGTTAGGATCAACTGACTTAGTAAGGAATGTTGCACTTTGGTTATCCCAACTCCCATATAACCTAAAAGGGCAGCATGCTTTACATCTAACTCTAAGCTTTTTCCCCCTTGCTTTATCACTTATGTCAAATGTGAGATCTCTTCCTTGTGCTACAGCATATCTGATCACACAATCTCTAAATGTGTCTGTATTTGGGAATTTAATTCCAACACACCACTTGAGTTTTGCAAAATCAGTATTTTGGTTTACCACAGGAACATTAGTAGTTACCCTCTGACCAGGTATAGACTCTTCATCACTATTTCCTGGGGTGTGCACCTCATCATCACTGTTATCATAATCACTTATGTATGTGTCATTTGTGATGTTTGTAACTAAAGGTCTCTGACCAGACAGTTTACCAGAAGTAGCCTCAAGTTGTAGTTGATGTGCAACAGCAAGGGCTTTTGCATTCCACTCCTTTTGTTTACCCCTTACTTCCTTTAATTCATCATCATCTCCAATGTCATCATCAAAGTTATCCTCCTCAACTAAATCTTCATCCTCACTATCATAATCTGTCCCACTTCCCTCTATATCAGGATCATATCCAGGATCCTCTTCCTCACCCTCACTAATATCACTCTCAAGAGCAGCTACATCAGCATTTTCCTCAAACGAATTAAACAGATCTGCTATTCTAACATCATTGAAGTCATATGATGTTCCAGGAATCTCAAGATTAGAAGAATTGACTTGTATAGTGGAGGGCTCAGGAATAACAAGGCTTATTTGTTTAGATCTAAATCTGGGTGAGGTTCTTAAAGGCAGTTGTGTTTGTTGTGACTTTTGAGGAGTTTTAAGAACCCCTTTTTTTGGAGCCTTTGTGACTTTTT